>MEHQ01004162.1:190565-239812 GCA_008828725.1 Saccharina japonica
CAGGGAGGGAGGAAGACGGAAGTGCGAAGATAACACACGCCGGACAGCTCATGAGCTAGCTCATCTGTCGTGTATAGCTCAAGCTTTGAAAACATGTGCAGATGAGCTACCGATTATAGCTCAAGCCTCTAAAACATGTGCAGATGAGCTACCGATTATAGCTCAAGCTTTTTTTTTTTTTTTTTGTTTCATTGGTCAACACACGCACCAGCACCAAAGATTAGGATCTTGGGGCATAAAAATTGGTGCTTGTGCGTGTGTTGACCAATGAAAAGCGAATTTTTATTTTTATTTTTCCAAATTGAATTTATTTTATACTCGTTAATACGGGCCCTTAGGACGGTGCTTTCGTTTTTGAGATCGAAAAATACAAATCTGAAGCTCGAAATCGAACCGCATAGGAAACGGTCTGTTGACAGACCCTTCATGCCGTTGTACCAGACAGGGCTGAGGGGGATAATATCTCGAACAGCGCTGCAAACAAATTAAAATTTAGATGTGAAGTGTGGATGATGACCATCTAGAATATGCCACAAACCGCAGTATACCTCGTACCAACAAAGCGTCGCCTGTAGTAGCGCCAAGCAAACAAGTGCCGTAGCAACGGTGGCGACCGTGGCAGCACCAGACAGCGAGCTACAGTAGTAGCAGCAGTGCCGCTGCTGTCGCTATATATTGGCAGACAGTCGTACCGTGAGCACAAGCCCGTCATAGCAGCAGCAGCAGCAGCAGCAGCAGCAGCAACAACAAACCCATTAGCATAAACACAGCAACCAGCGAGCAGCTTCCATTTTGATGTGTTCTCCAGCTTATTCTACGATAGGCAAGCCGGCGGTGCAGACCAGCCTCAGGCTGGTGGCCGCAGTCCAACGCCGCGCGTCATCGCCACCATACTCCAGCTCCCGTTTCGAGCCTTCGTGCTCTCTGCGGCGGTCGGTCTGATTTTTCGGGTTGACAGGCTACGGTCGGGAGTCGAAATACCGGGTGTGTTGCTTACTGTGTTACCTCCTGCTGCTGCCTATGCTCTGTGTCTACTGCTGGGGGCTATGTACTCTTGCTGTCTGTCTACTGCTGTACAGCCTAAATGTGAAAAACACATACACACAGAGACGAGTCTGGAATTTTCTTCGGGGTACAATCATGCGAAGAAAGAAGGCATCAAGAGGAGTTGAGATTGTTACTTCTGCGGAGCCTTTCCAGTTCGTGTTTTTTTGCGATAGCGTTTGTTTTACTTCCTTCCCGAAGGTAAACACCGAAGGTAGGATTTGAGGTCGTTGTTTTTAAAAAGGGCAAACAAAAGTACTTCATCGAAGGTAGGAATTTGACGACATGTACGGCAAATGTGTTCTTCGCCATATCATCGGCTCACAAATACCGACCAGTCCCCCATGCCTCGCACGCACCACCTGTGCTTCTTCCTGTAAACATCACAACAACCGCTGGGAGCACAGAGGCTCGAGTGGTATATTTCGCTAGATAATGACACGGACTAGCGGCGTTGGATTTTGACCTAACCCTAATGGCACGGACTGCCGGCGGCCCGCTACGGTACGCTTTCGCCGGCTTAGTGTCGTGCAGGGTGTGTCGTTCGAAAAAACCTACTCGTTCGAGTTCGAGTACTCGTATGTACGCAAGCTCGTACCGCTTTGCTTGTCAAGCGCGGCAGGATGACAGCTCGTCGTGTATCATTTTATTTCCATCACACTGCGGTAGCAGCAGTAGCAGTAGTAGCGGCGAACCGCCACGATATATGTATAGTTATGTTTGTGAAATTTTCGCACTTTTCGCAACTTTTCTCTTCGTACGAGCACTTTTCGGCAAAACGCTAAGTACCCCGACACAGCAAGCCCGGCCGGACACATTGGTCGAGGTTTGGGCTCGATCCGAGCTCTGTGGCTCGCGTGGCGGGCGCTCGAAGTTTTTTTTCCCGCGGGAGTGGATAAGCCGATTTCCCGGGTTTCGCTGCGTGAGGCCCTGTTTATGTTCAGTCGTGCGTTTTTTGTGCGTTTCTTGCCGAGAGCACGGGGAGCACACACGAACAACAGCACCACCACAGAGAGCGTGTTACAAACAGTACAACCTCAATGTTACAAACCTGCTGCCCAGCAGCAGCAGCAGCAGCAGCAGCAGCAGCAGCAGCAGCAGCAGCAGCAGCCATTACATCATGCATGCGCGTGCCTCAGATCCGTGCTGTACCGTGACGAGTTGCTTTTATCGAAGCCTGCGATTTTCCGAGTCATGGTATAATACCTGCAGATCGATGCTCATGTACGAATCTCTCCGCTGTCCCGAAATGTAAGAAACTTTTGTTCATTAAAACTATATATAAACTGTCGTTACTTTTCCGGGCAGAGTGATACAACACTGTGCGCCTCGAAGGCAGATCTGTGATGTGCTCTGTTGTTGCTACGAGCTACGAGTAGTTTTGCTTTCATAGGAGCCAGCAATCCGTCACCAAACGACACCACCACCACCACTCTTCTACCCGCTGCTGCTGTTGATGTTGCTGTAGTGCTGTGGCTAGCTGTGTCTATCGGAGCCTACCGTCCATAATCCACACCATCTATCTACCCTTTTCTGTTCTGCTGCTGTGTGTGTAACAGAGCCACGCCCACTCTGACCGGAAATTAATGACCGCTTTTGAATACCACGATACATCACACAACATGCAACGAACACAAGCAACGCCACAGCCCCGGCTAGAAGCACAAGCAGCAGACGTGACTGTGGCGGATCCACCGTATACTGCTGTGGCTATTAATTAGTGGTTCATCGCAGCAGGCTTGCATCCGTCATCAGGCACCACCATCTCTCTCTCTTCTGCTGCTGTTCTGTTGTTGCTTGCTGCTGTGCTTGCATCATGTCTGTGCGACCTGTCGTGTGGCTGACGCGGGCCGCGACAAATAATCGCGTAGTACAGGAAAATGTATCTTTGAAAGTATACGCAAACGGTCACCATGCACGATTTTATGCTTGAAGGCTTGAGTTCGATCCTTGGCGATGACTCTGGATACTTTTCTTTTTTTTTTGTATTGTACGTAACCCAGACCCCCATAATATAAGACAGGAAGCACACAAAAACGAAGTGGATTTCTTAGGCAGGTATACAATATGATATGCGTATGATACAATATCAATAGTAGGTTTTCGATTCGCCCTTGCGCCACTCCCCCAGGCACGTCCCGGAGGGGAACCTTGTATATATATATATATACCAGGTATATGTCGGCCGGCAGGCGTGCTCGGAGCGGAGCACGGCGGCAGGCGTGCTCGGAGCGGAGCACGCCGGCACGGCGTCGCGCGATGATCGAGGGCAGCGGCAACAGTAGTACATTATTAAAAGAATAGTCGATCCCAACATCGAAACAAACGAAAATCGGAGCTGGTGGTGTTTCTGCTGGTACTTCTGTTGCTGCTGTTGCTGCTGCTGCTGTTGCTACTGGCGCTACTGATGCTGTTAGTTTATGTTGCTCAATATGATGCTGCCGCTAGCTGCGGCCACGTACCTGCCGCCAGCTGTGCTGCTGCTTGAGTTCGCGGGATAGCAGCGGCGGCACTGCGGTTGTCCCTGCCGCCGCCACCGGTGCTGAGCTGCCGTCACTACTCGTGCGCTTGTTTTTCGTTTTCGTTATTTTTTTTATTTGTCGCATAACCTCACATCTCCACTTCCCTTTTTGTTTTCGGGGGCGTCGCCTGCACGATTTGGTTTACTTCTATAGCAGACACGCCGAAATCATGAAGGGAAGGGAGAGGCTATTTTTCCTAGCTGACTATTTTTTTTATTTCCTGTAGTTGTGTCGCAAACACTCTAGACTATTAACGCAACTTTTGCCTTCCGGGAAAACTTTGATGAAGTAATTTTCCAAATAAACTTTTTTTGCAAACACTCCTTGTGCATATACTTCTGTATCTACCGCTGCAGGCATTCTACGCAATTTTTGAACCCATGGTGACCTATACTACTGCTGCTGTTGTCGTTCTCACATCACCGGATCGCGAAAAATATCGTCCGTGGTCACAGGACAGGATTGAAAAAAACTCTGAACTGCAAGAATAGCTCAGGGAAACATAATCTAAAAAATGCAAGTGTACAACGCAGTACAATACGTGTGTGTTTCAGGTTCCTCCATTGAACCGTGTTTTCTACATGTCGACATCGAGCACTCCCATTCGTAGAAAATTTAATGAAATCCTACGTAAAAATTAAACATAAAAGAGAAAGAGAAAAATATGAATGAAACAACACCCGTTAGTATGGCGAAGAGACAGCAGTTTTCGTGACCCCCTTCGACGGTATCCTCATCGCAGAGGTGTGTGAACGTGGTTCAAGCCGGTGCTTTTACAGCTCTTAGCACTCTTGAAGTGTGTCTTGGCCATGGCCGCGAAACGTGCCTAATCAGGCGACCTGATTCCCTTGACCGAAATCGCGTTAGCGTCTCTGGCAATAGTGAACGGAAAATATTCAAATATACTGTAGGGAAAACAAAAAACGAGCCTGCTACAGATGCAGCCATAACACCACTTTATTGCGGTTCAATGTTCGCTCTGCGTCAGTTGGACACCTTACTACCTGTAGAAAACGGTGTTGGATATATTACTGTCGAGAGGCTTTTTGTTTGCGAAACGTGAGATGCAGAGGTGGCACCAAGCGGCCGTGAAGAACACTCGTGGTGGTGAATATTACAGTTTTGGTAAGAAAAGGCGCGTATGCCGACTACAATGTGTAAACGATGAAGAGCGCTCAGGGCGGGCGTGGCCACTACTGCATCATCATCTCGTGAAGCCACAAACACTATAGGTAGTTGTACTCTGTGGGCTGTTGTACGGATCGGCTGCCGATCCAACGGCCACATTCCTTGGTGATTATCGTTGCAAGCTAACAGCCCTGCAATAGTATTACTGCATCGATGGAAGTAGGTTGACTATTCGATATGTACAATATTCTGAACGGTGTGGACGAGAAATGCCGAAACCTCACTGCAGACTGGATTAATCGAATGTCCGAAAACAGGAAGATTTGCGCTCTCGTGTGTAGTGACTGCCTATTAACTATGAATAGATGTATATGACCATCTAGGTATGTATGGACCACAAACGTTTCAAGTGGACACAAAGTGCTTGTGGAAGAGTAACCAGTAAGGGCTTATGAGCGGCTGATGTGATCTCGGACGCCTCTACAACTAGACTCAGGTATTTTCTATATTGTCACAAATTTGTTGAATCCGGGCAATCCAACAGACGAATTCCATACCCACGACGTAAACCTGGATTTACTGCCCCTCAAGAAGAAATACATTCGTGTCACTCGCCCTGATCAGCCGTTACCCTAAGTTATTTTAGGGTCCGGTCAATGGCGGTGCATCCCACACAACATAGTGTTGGTGCGCGGATGGCGTAAAAAAAGCATATTGTGATATCGCCTAGGTATGGTTTGTGCGGAGGCAGATCGACCCGTTTTACTTGACTCACCTTGCCGCGGAGTGCCCTGACGTGTGTACTCGAATTATAGTGCAGAGGCGAGCTGGGCGTGCTGCCTCCGGGTTTGGCCTGCCCAGCGCAAGTACCACAAACAACTCCATCCTGGAGGTATTGGAGCGATTTTTCTGCAGTCGTAGCTGTTAGGTCTGTTGGTTGCCACGCCGTAGTGCCACCCCACCTTTTCTGTACCCCATAGCCTGCGTTTCCACGGCAATATGACCAGTTCGTTGTTTATTGCACAATGAGTCACTGACAAACAAGGTTGTGCCGTGCTCTCTAGCTATGCCTTAAACCCATACTGTGATATAAATAAGTCTACGCTTGCACGTCTTCTGCTTGGGTACCATCAATATAAAATATAGCTATTAATAGGATGTCGACCATTTGTTCAAAGGAATTTGAGTAGAATATAAAACATAATAGCACACAACGTGCGTTAGCGATGTAGACCACCGCTAGCAACAGGGCCTACGGGTATGGGCACACCCTTGTCGCCGTAAATTTACGTTGCGGCTGTTTGCACGAACGGGCGCCCCTATCGGCGACGATCGCGCGTTAAGTTTGTTGACTTTGGGGCCGGTGTATTATTTTGCACCGGTAACATATTTTGCCATCCTACGATGTGCATGTAGCCTGTCCATTGTGTGAAGATAGAATACCTGTTACGTATGTTTCGTATCCGTTAGTGAAAATAATTAAAATATACTTTGGATCGAACTTCATCCTGACACACGTATCATTCGTGAATGACGGTCAAACGAATCCGGAACCAATGTGCTGAATGAACAATAACCGCCGTAGCAGCACCTCAAATGTGTGTATATTACTTATGTCGATCACTACCCTACGGGGACAGGTCTATGTTGTTGCAGTGATGTCCAGTCACAAACCACGTATATGTTCGAACGCGGCCGGAGCGAACCTAACATTTTTGTGAATACCGCAACTTGTTCGCCGTGTAAGTAAGCTCGCGAGAAGAGCTTAAGAACACGGCTGCATAATTACTTCGTATCAGGGAAAATTGGGCCAACATGTGTATATATCCTGTGTTACCAACGGAACCACAACACATATTCCCCGTATGGTCAACAACACAAGTGGTTAGGCCGTACATCAGTGGTGACACCTAGCGTCACTGTTAATGGCAGCAACTCACAGGAGGGCAGCAGCATAATGTTGCTCTCCATGTCCAGCCCGGCCTCGACAATGTTAAGTGGTCGCCCATGTAGGTATATAGGTGCTCTCGAGGGCTGTACACCGTGTGGATACTGATACTTGGAGAAGAGGTTTGGTGTGAATACTTGTAGTCCTTTTTTTCTATTGGAAAGCACGTGTGCTACACTCCTCATATGATAGGTATATACAGGGGCACAAGTACTGTACTACTTCGGTTAAACTAATATAGACGGATTGTCGTGAATGTTTTTTGTACCAAGTAAGTGAATTAAACTGATTTGCTGGGCGGCATGGAGATCCGAAGTCAAGAGCAAGAATTGCCGTGTGCCAGTCTCGACAGCTCGTCAGTGAAGCGGCAACTTAACTGTCTTGATAAGTATATTGGAAGCGTACTAACGTAACGATGACTCGTGCTGGATCCCTTACGAGCGATTTTCATGTTCCCCTGAAAATCGTTGTGACGAGGCCCTGACGAGCTCTAAAACGGATGCGAATACGCAACGCGAAGACGATAATTGTCACAGTTATCAGCCAGCGAGATTTCATTTTCGTCAGCTGAAGAAGCCAGGAACAAATTACAAGTATCGGCTCACACGAAAATTCACAATGAATTTTCGATTGACCGCAGTACTAGCTGAGAGTACTATTGCACTCGTAGTTGTGTCAAATAAGCAAACGTATGCCAGTACGATTGCCGTGGCATATGTGGAAAGTACGAAAGCTATTGGCACTACTGCACATGTACGATCCTAGTCACATGGTACGTGACACATGTACTACCAGAACAAGTACTCGTTGTGGAGCGGCAGTGTGCTAAACCGACAGGGAAAACGACCCAAAGCTCGGCACGTGCGGCAGTTTCAACAGCCTTACACAAAGGCGCAGTAAACCAAAGAAAACACGAGACAAACGAGGAAACGACTAACACGGCGCGGCATAGGCACCGCACAAGACACGACACCCTTTGTCGCAGCGGGAATTTCCGCACCCTGATCATCTACAGCGCCTTGCCTTCGATGCTAAAAGCTTAACGCTGTTGATAACAACGCGTATCAATACGTATGACACGTGTACTGTTTAAACTGAACATGAATTATCGAACTATCCGATCCCAGTAAGGATATTTTCCAACATCCGCGAAGAGTTGCCCACGCGATGTAAATATATAGCGGGCTTATGTCGCCTGCCTCCGTAGTCTTCGGAGTTACCGGAGCCATGTGGTCGACGTCATTAGCACAACTGCTGCTGCTACTACTACGACGACTACTACTAATACAACTGCAACTGTTAGTGTCTCAGCAGGCGACGTATGTTGGTGCTGTTGTTTTGCTGGAGTGAGTTCCTCTTCGACAAGAGGAGGAGGACACATCCTCGCAAACCACAAACAAAAAAACAAGTTATATGCAAACGGCTGGAGCCAATCGCCTTGACGAACAACTGGCATTCAACTGGCTTGGCATGTAAACCGCGGAGGCGTCGGCTCTCGAGGGACTATGGTGCAACACAACACTTGCACGTGGTGCTAATAGCATGGGTTGCCAACTACTGCATGAGGGTACCATGCCGTGTATTTTACTCCTACTGCTGCTGTTCTGCTTGACTTTGTTTCGTGCTGTATGGTGCGTGATTTTATGACGATTTTGCACTACGGTACGGGGCACATATTGATGAGAAACAGCAATGTTGTCCAAGTTGAACATCTTTTCTTGAGGACGGGTGATTTCTATGGCACCCTAACTTGAGTACAGCGACTCCTAGATATATATATTTCCCTGCAAAAGTCAGTCTGCCGTTGTTATCGGCCGCGTTCTGATTAGGTGTCCTGTCCTGTATGTATGCATATAAAGTACCTACAGTAGGCATGTGATACCAGGTATTGTAATGGTATGGGCTATTGCTTCTTAGCCTAGCAACTTAGAGGTGTGGGAGGGGTTTTGAGGAGCCGCATCTTCGACTCATGTTCTAATTCGGGGAACTGGGATTTCCCCGTTTTTCCCATATTTCTGCATATACGGCTCATCAGGGTGGGCTAGTGTAATGGTATGGGCTAGGAAGGCCGGTAATTACCTCTGCATAGGTAGTTGGTCCGTTTTCGTGTAACTTGGATGGCATTCGTATTCGGTATTCGGGGTATTTATAATATCTGTGGGCCATACTTGAAGCCCATCCCGAAGCAGATGTCATCTGGCTCGGGGATTAATAAAAGCTGCTTCTCTTCTACGCTTGACTCTACGGAAAGTGAGTAACACCAAGGATGCTTAATAGACAAACCTGCAAGGGGATACTCTGTGTCTCACCCAGTCTTATCACAGTATGGTGTGCTTCCTGTTGTCATATTTCTGTGGTACTGCTGGTTTTGATTATTTCGCCCTATGGATGAAGACCTTTGTATGCTGCATAAATACCTACAAAAAATACTATGCCTGCACGTCTTGTCACGTTGCTGCTGATTCCAAATTTTGAACGATTCGCCATTGAGGCGGATAGACCCATTGAAATCCCTACGTAGTTACGAATGAATATTGGAGTGTTTGTGTTTTTTTTTAATTCTTACCTGTACTTCTTCAAAAGTTCTCATGAAGGGAGGATTTAAGGTAATAAGAAAAAAACGGCAAAAAAGTACTTTAGGGAAGGTAGGATTTGATCAAACATTACGGTAACTTTTGTCTCTCAGTTTCATTGGCCTCCACACACCGAGCATTTTACCGACGCAGAACACCCCAACCTTGCTGCTTACTTGCTCTACACAACACACCAACGGTGGAAGCACAGAGACTCAAGAGGTGTAGCTAGGGTATGACACGGACGAACGGTGTTGGATTTTGCTAGCGGGGCACTGGCGGACTGCCGGCGGCCCGCTACGGTACGCTCTCGCCGGCTTGGTGTCGTGAAGGATGCGTGGTTAGAAGGAACCACTCGTACGTGCACGAGTACTCGTATACTCGTATGTACACGTACTCGTACCGCCTGGCTTGTAGAGCGCGACAGGATGACAGATCGTCGCGTATTATTTCAATTTCCAGATACTGCGGTAGCAAATGTAGTAGCACTATACTTCTTATAGCAGCAGCGCCGGCGCGCCGCCACGGTCTATATATGTCGGGCGACGGGCGGACCTGGAGCAGAGCGTGATGGCGCGGTGTCGCGCTTAGGTCGAGGGTAGCAGCAGGAGCAGTACACGACCAGAGGAATAGTCGGGCGCAAACAATTAAATTAAATTAAATCAGAAAAAACGGAAGCTATTGCTTCTGCTACTGCTGCTGCTGCTTCCGGCGCTGCAGATGCTGTTTTTTTACGTTGATAGCAAATGCCGCTGGTAGCTGCCGCCACGTAACTGCAGCCAACTGTGCTGCTGTATGCGGTCGTGGGATAGCAGCGGTGCGGTGGCACTGCGGTTATCCCTGCCGCCACCACCGTCGCTGGGCTGCCTTTTTTTCTCTCGTACGCTAGCATTCGTTGTCGGTATCTGTTTGGTTTGCCACATTGCCTCATCCCACTTCCCTTGGTATTTTCCAGGGCATTCCCCAGTATTTTCCCCGCGAGATTTATTCCGCGGCTTTGTGCGGGATTCGGGATTATCGCGTGGTCCCGCGATAAATGCGAAATCCCGTTCCCGCACAAACGCGTCCCGCGCAAATTCCTAAATCCCGTTCCCGGTCCCGCAGAAAAGTGCAAATCCCTTTCCCGCACAAACGCGTCCCGGGCAAATTGAAAAATCCCGTTCCCGCACAAACACGTCCCGCACGATTCCGGATATCCCGAAACCCGTCCGTAAAGAAACGTGAAATCCCGTACAAACGTAAACGATAAACGCCCCTTCGTAGAAGAAGGGACTATGACCAGGCTACGTGCAAGTGTCAGGTTCCGACTTTGATTCTGTCTTTTGTTTTTGTGCCTGTTTTTTTTCCACAGCTATTTTTTGCGAAACAAAAAATGTGCTTGTACTGTGTAAACTTGGTACAAAATGGATAATCAAATGTGTTATTATTCAATACATATTGATTCGTGAGAGAGTTGAATTTGTGTTTGGTGTTGGGTGTGTATTTGTGAATTTGCGCTCCGTACAACAATCGCGGAGTAACCTTGGGGGTCGAATCCCGTCCAAAACAACATGTGTGGTACCACCGTCGTGATCGCCGAACACTGTAGCAGTGCCGTGAAATACCCGCGTCCAGTACAATCGATTCCCGCGTAATACCGTCGTAGCCGGATCCCGCACAAAAACTCCCGCTTAATCCCGTCGTGGCTGAATTCCGTCCCGTGGAGTCCCGCGGTGGCCGGATCCCGCACAAAAAATCTCGTGTAATCTCGTCGTGGCTGACTCCCGTCCCGGCCCGTCCCGCGGTAGCCGGATCACGCACAAACAAATCTGTCGAATCCCGTGGTGGTTAGATCCCGTTAAAACAATCCCGTTTAATCCCCTGGGGGCTAAATCCCGTCCCGGGGAGTCCCGCGGTGGCCGGATCCCGCACAAACAATTTCGTAAACTTCTGTGGTACCTGAATCCCGCGGGATTTGGTCCCGGAGTCGAAACCGCGTCCCGACGAATGCCCTGGTATTTTCGGAGGCGTGGCCTGTCGAAATGAGTTTACTTCAATCCCAAACACACCGAACTCGTGAAGGAAATATAATTGACTTTTTGTTGCGGAAGGAAAGTACTGTTTGTATTTTCTTCTATCGCAGACACTCTATTATATATATACAGAATGTCGGGAAATACACAGACGATGACGGCTCACTGCTCTCATACAATCCGTGAACTCAGTACCTCGATCCGTCTCAAACAACCTCCGAACTGCTTGGAAACAAGGCGATACCACTGAACCTCTCTAGGGCACAATTATTTAGCAAACGACAATCCCTACTTTTAGCTTGCCACGATTTGAAATAGCGACATATCACACCGGGCCAAGCCATGATGACTCTATTTTTATACGAACTGTGTGGGTCCATGTCAATCAGCCTTGGACTGCAAGGCCGTCAACTCCGCGGCTGTTTACTGATTAACACTGCACTAGAGACAGAGGTGATGACTCAGCCATGAACCCCCTTTGCTGGCGTGACATCGCTTCCTGTTTTGACCCAGGTGCTTCACCGCCACAGTATTCAACAAGAATGGTGCGTTGCTCAGGTAATTCCTGCACGCGCAGCGCAAATTTCAATGTCGAAGGTAGCAAAACAGCGGCATATTGCAGGGAACATGCTCAGGACGGTATGGTGAACATCTATACTAAGCGTTGCGCACACGACTTCTGCACTAAACCCTCGACTTTCATCGTCGAGGGTAGCAAGACGGCCGTGTCCTGCAAACAACAGGCTGGGTACGGCATGGTGCTCATTGCTGGGAAGCGTTGTTCACATCACGCCTGCACTACAAGACCAAAATTCAACATCGAGGGTAGCAAGACAGCGGCGTACTGCAAAGCGCCGGCATTGCGAACGTTAAATCCAAGCATTGATAGGATCACTCCCGCACTACAAGGCCGAGCTTCAGCAGTGAGGGTAGCAAGACGGCGGCGTACTGTAAAGCCCATGCGAAGGACGGCATGGTGAACGTGAACGTGAATTGTAAGCGCTGCTCAAGTCACTCCTGCACTAGAAGGCCGAGTTTCAACGTTGAGGGTAGCAAGACGGCAGCGTACTGCAAGCAACATGCTGATGAAAACGTGGTACTCGTAGCTGTCCGTAACAGGTGTTGCTCATATGACGGATGCAAGAGGGTCGTGAGCTGGGGTGTCGACCTCGATGACGTGCCCACTGTGTGCGCCAGTCACAAGGGTGATCTGCTGGGCAACCACGTGATCTACTCCCGTGCCAGGTGCCGAGTGGGTGGCTGTTCGAAAAACGCGCGCTGGGGCCTCACGGGAAAGCGGCCCACCCATTGTTCTGATCACGGCCGGCTCCAGACCGGACTTGTTTGCACGATCAGGACGGAGTGCAGCAGGGCAGACGCTCACAACCAATCCGATGGTGCAGTTAGGCGGCCGTCATTTTGCATTAAAACTGAGTGCGCGTTTCGAAACGTATTCGAAGTCAACCGGGACATGTTTACACTCTGTTCAACTCTGCGTGGTGGCTTTCGATAGAGAGCGCACAACCAAACATCTTGCCACGGCTGTAACTTATTAGAGTGCAATATATAGCATTTGGGTGTTGCCCAACGTGTTGTCCTCTGGGGATGAGAGCCCAACTCGGCGTGATACAAAGAGGACACAACTAGTCGAGTTTCCCGGGCCAAGCCTAACCATCCTGAATAATGTGCTTCGCAAGGAGAGAGTGAGAGCGATTTACGTTTTAGAAAGCATGGTACGATCGGGGATAGCACGGTTTTACCCGAACTATGTTTGACGGGACAAAACCCTTCAACTTGACAACAATTATGTATCCCATATATTTGTGTTGCGTATTATTTCCCATTAACACGTAGGCCATGAATTCATTCATCGGGTTAAAGTTAATGGTATACATATTTTTCACGATTCAGTTTTGGATGGAGGTATGGGGCAATCCAAGCGGAGAGCCTCCGAAACTTATTAATGCTTCCTTGTCGTATTCGTTTTGGATCCGACCGATCTTCTGCGTACCGAACATGGCCTTGGACTTGGTAGCCCAAGGAGGACTCCGCGGGGTTGTTCCGACTCTGTGGCGCGGAGGTCAACAATTAAGATGCAGCTGGAAAACAATTGTCAACCCCGAGATAGTACGTAACTTAGCCCGATCGTGTTCGTTGAATGCCGAATAAACCACCAAGCACGCCTGATATGGATGTGGTAGTTTTCATCTTTGTTGACAGAATGGTAACTGCCGTAGACGCGTACGCGTACGCCGTTTTTTTATTGCGTGCCCAGATGAATGGGGCGCCCTTCGTATACGGTGTCTCTCTGCGTGTGTGGACCTTCAGGGTACGCTATGGGCCATACCCATATCCGCTGAGTCGTTTTTTGAAATGCGTTACTTCTTACCTCCAATGGACCTTTGTTGCCCATTCTGGCAGAAGCCATCAACAGAGAGGCCAAGACTGTAGCAGTACCCACCCCGTACATGTTGTTCCCGACACCTTCATCAAGAGATGGCCTACACAACAGTAGTTGGGCACTGTGGCATTGAGTCCCGACTGTATCATGTACAATGCCCGCCGTACGCCACCCCCTTTGGTAGTTCGAAGGTAGGACGAAATAAAGTATGTGCCGGACAACGATGAAGACTACCGCATCGGGTAAATAAGTCTGCCTGGGGGGGCAGGGAGCGTGTAGAAAGCCTCCCAATAGACGAAATGTGTATAACAACATGTGCGCTGTAAGGTGACATTGGTAGTGCTGCACGTTCTTGACAAACGTCTAACAAAGCGGCCTTTATCGTGTGGGTGTGTTCTCTCTCATTCGGTATTGCTGGCTAAATTGCTGTTACACCTTATGTATCCCTGTGATTGTCGAGGGCGGGAAGTCGTTGAATCCTTACATTTCGCCGGTCAGGTAAACAGGTCTTGTTGCCAGCAGCATTATCGACTCTCGACCTCCGGCTGGAAAGGCCGCGCACACGTAGAAGCTTTCCGCTTGCCTCTGTCATATACCAGCGGTACCCATAGCGATCATTACCACATTAAAGATGGTCGCCTAGTCTGCGGGTTCGCACGGACGAGTTTAGGAGTATCCATTTCACGGGATGTGTATCCGCGCACCCATGCCTTCGTGCGGAATCAACGAAACCCCGTATTTCAGTAAGGTTGTACCTGGTGTTTGTGCTGCACTAAACGGTTATGGTGTGAGGCATCCGAGAGCGCGTCCGAGTTAACAAGTATTCCCTTCAAGGAATGTGTAGCCGCACGCCCATCCTTTCGTGCGGGATCAACAAAGCACCGTCTTTCAGTAAGGTTGTACCTGGTGTTTGTGCTGCACACAACGGGTTTGAGTGGGTGATCCGAGAGCGCGACGAAAACCACGTGAAACAACCCTGCTGTCCACGCCAATGGCTGGTTTGAATATGATTGAAACGCGCGGTAGACGCCTGTGCGGTGTTCTCGCCCAATCATACTACTGTAGTGTCAATGGAACCAAGGACATTGTTTCGGCGTTATCGTTCCCTCTTTATAGCTGTACCACATAATAAATCGTGCTCTGCCACTCAGAATGATACTGTCATCTGCCGTTACCATTCAACCTCCTACTTCACCGCGAAACTCCTACATTTCTAACCGCTTCTTGTGAAGAAGCAGAAACCAATATGCCCATAAAATGTTGCTGGTCCAGTAATGCGACTGTGTAAGTATTACAGTACCAGGTATTGCTTAGAAGACTGTATGGCGTTCCTGTCCAATGATTTGTATGTCGCAGAGCCTTCTTGAACCTCCTTCCGATATTTACTCCCTCGGTGACTGTACTGTTTATACGCTCTTGCCTCCAACACACTGCTATCCTATATTTCGTACTCTCAAATATTGTAGCTGTCACTAGGCTAGATTCCGTACACTATGCTTTTCGACGAGGGAGCCGATGTTTTACTCCCAGTAAAGTTCGGGTCGAAACCGCAACAAACGGCGAAGATGATGTGCAGGCATACATGAAAGAGAAAGCACACATCAGCAAAAACACGACGGACAGCACAACACGCCCGAAATATCATGCATTTGTTTTCATCCGTGATGTTAGATGCGCACGACATGAGAGCAGCAACTTTCCTTTTATTAGTTTTGCTTCTCTTGATATTGCTGCGGCGTGGGGTATGCTTGGTACTGATGGACGATTGCCTCGCTTTTAAGGCTGTTTGTGCTGCTTTATGGCAGTAGGACCCCAAAATCGGCAATGGGTCCGGGCAAGCTACAGGTTCGACTGTCTCGATATACATGCAGAAGCAATCGCACGGCTGGAATCACACAAAGCAAACATAATGTTCACAACCGGGAGTGAAGTGAACGGTTCCGACCCGAGTCGATGGATGCGCACATCTTGAGCGGCGGCTGTCCTTCGATACAAGCGAACCCGTCCTACTGTAGTTTGACCCGGTCAACATTAGGAAAAGGTCCCCTACTAGTTTGGCGCTGTCAGAAATAGAAAACCGGGTGCGTTCGCAAGAAATCATATCCCAGGTCACCCACGAAACTCACGCCAAGATCCAGCGGAGGCCGCGCTGCTGATGTTGATCAGCTGCCAGTTTCCGCTGTGGTATGGCGTCAATGTTTGGGGATCGTTCTATGGGAAAGATGCCAAGGGCATCCATGACATATGATTTCATGGGACATACAGACAGATGGACGTACGTACGGACCGATAGACTAAGGAGCTTCCGCGATGAGAGGTTAAAGATGTCAACCAGATGTATAATATGCAGTGCGAGTAGAAGTACCTGAGTGTGGCATACCCACCCGCGAACTTCTGGGACTCCATTGAAATAAAGGCTCAAGCGTCAGTCTTCGTTGGCTAGCCAACCGACTTCCGGATGTCTTCCTGCTTTTCCCGCAAGACATCCCTCTGACTCGCTGGTGGCCGGCGTAGGTGTGCCAACGCGTGTGCTCGTTACATACTACTACTGTACTGGCTATTTAGGGTCCCAGTGCCCCAAATTCATTTACCATTCTATGATCCCCGATCCCCGATGCTGACATGCCAAATTCTCTTAGGTACAATAAACCACGGTTTGTTCTTTGACACTCCGGTAGCGGAGGCCGATACTGCGTGTATGAACAAACCTGTCCTTTTCTCATATACGTCTTGTTGTGTGCCTTTCGAGGTAGCAACAAATCCACCTTGGCCTCCGTAGGTCGACGGACGTCGCATTTACAGTATCAGGCACTACGCTGCCAGTAAATGCAACAAACATCTGCTTATTGACCGTAGTCCCAGCCGACCTGTTGAATACCACGTTCACTAGATATGTATGACACACGCATGCTACGGCGTTAGAGTGCACCTGCTTTCGTCGCGAGGTTCCTTGCCTGACCAAATAAATACTTCGTTAAACACTACCGGTATGTTGTTGAGAAACACAATACGCCGGCAACCCGATGAACAGCCACTGGTCTGCTGATACACGACGAAATCGTTGAAAACCTAAAATGATGCTGGGTATATCTTAAACTGAGGAGCCCCTTCAACACAAACTATGTGGGCCAAACCGTGTTAACCGTGTCGTGCCACGCGTTCAGCCATCTCCCACGGAACTTTCATTGCAACCATCTGCTACTTTTTCCAGCACATCATTCACGAAGGTGACGCCTGATCATATGTTCGTCATGCTCCAAACAGTGAGGTAACGAGCTGTCCCCCACAACGACAAGCATACTTGGGGCAAACGTCAAGGCCGGCCTCAATAATCGATTCGTTTGTTACCGATTACTACGGTATGCCGCTGTGGAGTGACTGTTAAGTTGGGGACTCGCCATCGCGAGCCACCAACAGAGATACCTGGACCGACCGTGATATTGCTCAAGTTCACTGTCATACGCTTTAAAACACACACTCAGTTTTAACGCGGAATGAGGGCCCCCTGACGGCACTATAGGAGGTGCTACGGAAGTCTCTCTTGCTGCGAGTCGTCCTAATAGTGCAGACGAGTCCGTTCTGAAGAGTGCCGTGATCAGGGCAGTGAGTTGGCTGCATCCCGTCGGGTCCCCACCGTGATACTTTTGCACAATCATCCACTCCACACCGGGCATTGAAATCGACCGAGTTGGAGCCCAAAATATCGCTTTTGTGGCTGGCGCATACAGTGGCCACACCGTCGATCAGTACACCCCACCTCGGTACACTAGTGCAAGCGTCGTGTGAACAGCGTCTCTTGCCGATATTAACCATGCCGTCCTCAGCATGCCTCTTGCAGTATGCAGCCCTGTTGCTGCCCTCGGCATTGAAACTTGGCACCAGATCGCAGGAGTCATGCAAGCAGCGCCTGGTGCGAACGTCTACCATGCTGTCCTCAGCATGTCTCTTGCAGTATGCAGCCGCCTTGCTGCCCTTGATGTTAAAGCTTGGTCGCGTCTTGCAAGAGTTTTGTAGGCATCTCCTAGAGACAACGTTTACCATCCCGTCCTCCGCATGATTCCTGCAGTACGACGCCATCTTGCTGCCCTCCATGTTAAAGCTTGGCTGCATCTTGCAGGAGCCATGTGCGCAACGCATTCCCATTACACAGACCATGCCGTCCTTGGCGTGTTGTTTGCAGTACGCCGCCGTCTTGCTACCCTCGACGTTGAAACTCGGTTTCGTAGTGCAGGAGTCATGTGAGCAATGCCACCTACCAAAGGGCACCATGCCGTCTTTGGCGTGTTGTTTGCAGTACGCAGCCATCTTGCTTCCCTCGAAGTTAAAGCGTGCCCGCGTCTTGCAGGAATCATGTGAACAAAGCCTGCTGACGACGTCCACCATGCCGTTATGAGAATGTGTCTTGCAGTACGCCGGCGTCTTGCTGCCCTTGATATTGTAGGTTGGTGACCTAGTACAATCGTCATGTGAGCACCTTCTCTTGCGAATGTTCACCATGCCGTCGTCAGAATGCTGTTTGCAGTAAGCCGCCGTCTTGCTGCCTTGGACATTGAAGTTGGCGCGTCGTGTGCAGGAAGCACGTGGGCAACGCACCATGGTTGCAAGATACTGGGGCGGTGAAACACGTAGGGAAAATAAAGAGGGCACGTGGAGACAACAAGAAGGGTTATGGCTGAGCTATCGCACTTCTCGTTACTGGAGTCATCAGTAAAACTAGTTCGGGTTTTGACGGCCTCGTAGTGGAACGCCGCATTGACATGGTCTCACGCATTTGGTACTTGGAATAGGCTATCATACAGTAGAACGATACTACACGTCGCAGACTCGAATACTGGTGTGCTGCTGGAGCGCTTTGTGTTTGCCTACGACAAACCGTCGAACGAGCATACTAATCTTCCTTGGTGGTCAGCAATCCAAAAGTTGATTTTGTGATCACTCATTGGGTTGACGGGAATGTTCCACGGATTAGATAAGTAGTGTGCGAAATTCCCGTCTGTCGATATAGCATAACATGAGAAAACAAACTGTACAAGGAGATGCAGTGTGGTTGAGACTCATCGCTATCACGACAAAGGGTTAAAGAGCATCGAGAGCACCGCTAAAACTCGTTGTGGCACTGCTATATTTGAGCGCTACACACCTTACGGTTTATTGTCGTGAAGGGAGTGGGAGTACTCCAGAGAAACGCCGGGGTGGCGGTGGCGGTGGGTGGCAGCCAACGCGCTCAGCACATACAACGGCAGTACCCTCGCGTCCAGACCCTTAGGGTGAGGTACAGTCGTGTGTGTTGCACTCCCACTTCGTAGACTAGGCCAATGTCAGGCACTGCGTGGCAAGGCGAGTGTGAAGTTGCAGGAAACGCTGCCTCCTTACATGTCACATCCAGACCAGGTCACACGCAGTCTGCAATACCCAGTCCGCGTATTAGGTTTGCGCTGTGCGTGAAACACAGCCACCGATCCAACTGTACCTCGAGCCCAGCATATATTGTGAGCAGGGTGCGGGACGCGAATGCATGGCTCCTAGAGGGCAAGTCCAGCCTTAAAACGACCCACGCGTGTCGCGTTTGTTTAATATATTCGCCCTTCCTTCCTCTCTCCTCCCTAGTCGTAACTCAGATCCGGGGTTAAAAAGTAGGCTTCTCTCCCTCGTCCCCAACTACGGTTTTTGCCTTGCGTTTTTATCGCGAGAAGACTTCAGCATTTTCTTCCTTCGTCGACTCGTATCGGATTGTGCCTACCCATGCTACTAAATAGGCGCTCTCAGCAGTTGGTTCCGTGTTTTTGTTAATTTTGCATATGCACTCAAAAGTCCGACTCACGTGAGATTCGAACGCAACACATCAACGTTTATAAGCGTTCGAGGTTACCAATAGCCCATCGGGGCGACCGATTCATTGCTCACATGAAACAAACACCTGGTGTGGCATACAACAACAACGCCTGCATCAGGTGTTAGCGGTGTTTGGTCAGTACCGGCCCCTGGTCACGGGTGTCGAGTTGTAGTCTACAGGCTGACGTCCATATATACCTACTGTAGATGAAACACAGTTACTATGCTTGAATAGATGCAATGTCTTGTTTTTTCAAATCGGAGGGATGTAACCTGCGGCGAGCGAACGAGTTTAGTGTAACTTTCCGTTCGCTATATTGTATGATCAGCTTACTTCTAAAGTGTCGGATGTAATTCAGCTACAGTGGTTTTCAACTGGACATTAGGGAATGTGGCTGTACCATAGACAGCCGGCCCCCGTACAACAGCTAATGCAGTACATCTACTCGTAGGGTGTGTTCCCGTTCTCGAGATGGTAACGTCATAGTGGCAATGCTCACCTAGATCAATCTTGTCCGTTTCTATGGCCACATGATTGCCTGTTTTTACAACACACTGGCATATTATATACCAACGATTGTTCTCAAGAGCAACGTGGTACCACCTATGCGCCTTTTAGAATATAGAGCAGAACCTCAAATTACAGCATTGAAACAGGCGGTTCCCACTGACGTCTCGAACGGCCGAACAGTGCATCGCGCGCCCCAATTAAGTAATGATTATAAGGTATCCGTGCTTGGCCAGTGCCCTGTCTTCATGCATTCAGCGCACTGTGACTTGAGCAGCTCAAGACCTCACGGTCCACGCAATTGTGCCACCCGAGTAGGCGCTATTCACGGCTCGGGTTGTCCGCGGTTGAAGGAACGAAAAATCCAGGGCTCCTCCTGTATGCAACTAAACAGGCAAACATATAATTTATTAAACGAAGAGTTCGGGATCCAAACTACAGCGGCCCAGCTCGGCCTGAGTAGGCACCTCCACAACCAATAAAACATGTACGTACAGCATTATGCCCGCTTGCCAAAACTTGCGCCGATAATCTAAACCCGGAAAATCCCCATATTTCAGCTTATAATGCTCACACCGACCCGTCTATATAGTAGAGGCTGGCTTAGGCAGTGTGAAACTACTACGTTCTTCTACGAAAGAGCGTGGGGAGAGCAACATATCACATTATACGCTGTTGCATTAGAGTTGTGTTTTGCTAAAATACCCTTAAAAAGAAGCGGAAAAATGAAGTCGTGGAAATCGGGTACACGTGTATATTTGCTGCTTGCTGCCCCTTTTGCCAAATAAAAGCAGTGCTTGGGTAGATAGTGTAAAAAACACACGTGTAATCGCCTGGAAAGGTGTTTCAAGTTACGCGACGAGGACATCCTAGAAGGATGGCACGAGTACTGGTGTCGTTTAAATATACTCGCTGCGGTGCACCAAGGGGCGCATATCCCATGCGCCAAACTAGCGGTACGTACCATAGCCAGGTCTTTGGCAGGCTTACAACGCCTCTAATACGAGAAACCATATTTAGTCGAGGTAGCCTCAGGAGCAGAATTGGTTGCAAAACCAGGCATTTTCTATATTTCGTGATCAAAACAACGCAGGTGGAACACCCCTAGGCGTTTGTAGAGTAAAAGTGCAGGGCGCAGCGACCTACATGCAACGCAACGAAATGCCCGGAACAGACACGTGATATACGTCCAAATGTGGTAATGAAACAACGCCTCTCTCGCCCGCTGTATAGCTCTAATATACACTCGCAACTACTCGGTCGGCAGTCTAACTCTACTAGGCACCTATGTCTGAATTCCCAACGAGCACAACCCAGACTCCAAAATCCGTACAAACCAGGTATATTGTCGCTGCTGCGGTAGCTGTTCAAGTAACTCGTAGCGTCGATCGTCGTTCAAAGTGATGGTGTGGTACACTAAGAGATATGAGATGCCGCCCAAGGTATACCAGAAAAAAAACAAAATACAATCGAATGTCCACGCTCAGTGTTGACGAGAAGATGGTAGTAGCGCTGGCGATGCCCCGGAAACAAACTCGACATACCCGCGTGGACTTAAAACACGGTTGCAATTCGGGGCATTCAGCTTAAACTACCATGTAGTGCCGGGTGAAGCTGTATTTTTTTTTTCTCTAGATGCTACTGTACAGCAGTACCTGTAAAACGCTGGTAATAATACTCGTAGTTGTTTACGATAGTGCTGTGGGCGTCGATACTTGCTGTGACACGCCCAGAGAGACTGGGCTGCGCCACGTACATATACATGCTATTATTTAGTGGAAATCTCGAGATGCCAGGGGATTGGTAAGAGGGCTTTAAAGCGTAGGGTCCATTATCGGGTCCTTTGAACCCGAGGTAATGTACACTGACAGAGCTCCGAAAAGGCTGCAGTCTCGGTGTGGGGACAAAACACGTCGATTTGGAGCTGAGCCAGATTTAGGTTTCTGGGCAGTGCAGTAGTAAAAGAGCGAACCTATGGTCACCAGCCTTCGTATTCCCTCGCTGAAGCCTCGGCGATGTCAAATGTATGACTAATGCACGTCGCGTCGAGGAGGCACCCTGGAGCTAATGTTGAGTAGTGAAAGGTCGAAGGGTTTATATATGGGTTTGGATGATAGTGATTAAGGTCCCAGAATGGAATGATGTGACCTGTTCAAGGCGAACGTAATGTAACCTCTAGAACAACACTATCACGTACATATATATTTAGAAAGACACTTACAAGGTTGATTCCCCTCCGCCTCTGTCACCTGTTTCGTCGCTGCTCGCTTTAAATGGACGGCAATTGCCTGTTTCTTCCGAGTGCTAAAACAAGAACTCGAAGGAACCAGTCATACTACGCGCGAGGGATGTGTGTAGGGTAAGCATGGTAATCCCTATGCTGCACGTGAGTCTATACCTGGTACGTCATACCGGTACAAGGTTGGGCACGATAGCGAGTGAGCATGACTCGAGTACAAGCACGTGTACGGCGAGCGCGAGTGGGTGGTAGCCTTCATTGCTGGGTGAAATAGTATATGAACCCTTGATATCAATAGTAAAGCAACGAACATGAACGCAAGCCATACATGTCTACACTTTAAATACCACCCTGGCCGGTGCTATAATAGCTGTTTGGAATGTGATATAAACGTCAAACGAGTTTCTGTTATTATCGGCCAGGGTTACGTTACATGAGGACCCCAACTGAAAATACCAATTCGAGACCTACTTCCACAACTCAAGGCACCGCGTCAGGAACAACCAGCCCCCATGCGGATTCTTTGTGATACTAAACAAATGGACAAAACAAAGATGACATTTGTTTTTACAAAGGAACCAAGGACCGAGATGCAAGATCTTTGCCCAGCGAACACGATGCCACCAAACCAATACCCGAAGTTGTGTTCCTGAGGGTGGCCTCTTGAGATAATCGGGGTATTCCGGTGAAGGTAGGCATGTTCGTCCATATCATTGGATGCTGCACATCTTCCGTAACGGTCTGTCTTGCGGTACCAAATCAACAGTGTGAGTATCTGCCAAGAGAAGCAACGTATTACCTCTAAATCAGTGGGGAAGAACGTCTAGGCCTGATACATGCTGGGAATTTCGTTTTCTCGTGTTGGTTTAATAGGGCAGTACAGTAGATATCCCTTTGAGTAGGTACCTGTTGCCGCTTAGAAACGAACGAGGATGCATCTTGTCTACGGTGTTTCTTGTTGCTTCTCCAAACTGCTGTGTCAGTGCTCAATTCGACCGGCGTTCTATGATCAGACCCGCTATTAGACGAGCCCCACAAAGTCTGGTTGGTTTACACGAGGATAGGACAGCAGCATACGGAAGAATATCACCGATCAGCGTTCAACGGAGAACTACGAACAAACATTCAACGCAACACAAGCGTGCTTCCAATAGCTTAACATACGGTAATAAGCTTATCTACCCACCTTTCTTCCTACGTAGATTGATACTTACAGGTTGCGATCGACCCCTAGTCACTAATAAAGTAGTAGTTGATGTGTGTATCACCTCCAATGTTATGAGTACGCCTGATAAGCTATATTGTGGATGAAATGTCAAGACACAGCTTATAGTGACAGGCTAACGAGAGTCGTTGTCGAGTGGGCTTGTATGCGATCTCTGGCAGAAGAGAAGATGACGATGGCAATACCAAGCCCAGTCGAGTGTGTGTTTTTTCAACAGGCAGAGGGGACAACCAGCAGAACAGGAGTTAGCTTGGTGGGGGATGCGTGTGCGCTCGTTTCTAGACCACACCAATATACACAAACCCACATCAGCTCATGACGATCCATGACCTTCGTCTTCCCAGCATTTTCTACAACCATCCGGGATTCTTTGAAGTGAACCGACATTGAACCGATGACTGCGTCGACCTACGTAGTTGAACTACAGTAGCACGACAGTCCCGTTGCTAAGGGTACATACTTATTTCCCATACCTGAAAGACTCACGATTTAGTGTAGGCTGCACTACAAACAGGCCAGCATAAAACTTCAGTTCCTGAGCGACGGTATGCCATCAGAGACTCCCCGCTACGTGTACGACGTTAGAATAAGACCGGCTGCTACTTACTGCTGTACCAGATCAGAACGTGATACCGAATATATCACAGCTCTACGCCTAGAGGGGTACTGGCTACGCACTGATGATGTATTACCGGCTATATATATGATAACTCTGTTTTTTAAAGCGGCGGCTAGATTATACTGACTCTATTGCAGTATTAACGTCACCTCTGACACCTACTACAGTCGACATTGTAGTGATGTAGATGGCGAGCAGCAGCTGTAGCGGACAATCTATCCAGGAATAACTTTCGCTGTGCGTTCTACTCCCACCTTTTGTGGTCATATCGTCACGGAACTTCACCTTCAATTTTCGCAAGTGAGGGTCTTGTGTTTTATTTGTGGTTGAAAAGTGTACTCTCACGCTGCGGCTATGCATGAACACGGAGCAGCCTCGATGGAAGCTAAATTAGATAGGGTCCATATATGTATTCGCCATCCCCACCGGAGATATCGGGTTGTATGTCTAGACAGCGTGATGCCCAAAATAAAACCTTTCAAATAGAGGGGTCTTTAATACCAACTAGTTTGTTTTTAACATCTCACACACTCGAAAACCACGTTTTGTAAGCCCCCACGTGCAATCGTCGAAGCTCCTATCAGAGGGATTCAATAGAGCTGACGAGACGAAACCCCGTCATACTACTTGACGTATGTGTTGTCTGGTATGTACGACACGAATAAATCCATAGACATACGTATGTTCGAGTAAATTGTGTGCCGATCGGTGCTCTATAAGTAGAGAAAGGCGCTATGGCAAGATCTATTGTATACGTACCTGGCGTTGGTATACTGATGGTGTATCACACCGTCGAGCTCTATCATAGAGTTGACACGAGTACCCGTCGTAGAAGCCGTGGTTCCTGGTACACAACTGTACAAAGTATGTACGACGAGTACCGTATTGACGTTGCGACGAACGAATTGATAACATGTTACAGTTCAACAATGATAAGGTTGTGACGCTTTACCTATGGACTGAAAATTGGCAACTTCCACACGATCACACAATAGGTACGAGTAGCATCGACGGGAGATATCAGGTATCTGTGAGCGAATCGTACGCCGAAACACAACACATCATACACCCATACACGACAGCATCCACGAGTAATACGAGTAATTGAGACAGCACTCGTACACCCCCCGCCACGATAGCTTCCGCGAGAGCATAGTGGCATCGACATCGATATTTTAGTCAGCAGCAGTGGTATGAATACAATATAGTTATAGCTACAGCAGAAGTACGTGTCAAGTTTTCACCGCATGCACCACTTGATAAGACAGTCCGCCTTTGCATTGTGCCTTTTGGTCCGTCTGGTGCTACTCGCGACGGGTGCTGAATGCACGAGTATGCATAACCGTCTTGTTGTATGAATACGTAATAGCCTGGCTTTCGCTGAATCGGCTATAACTCTGAAACCATCTTCATATCCTACACTTATCAATCTGGCCCTAGCGCCGTGGGGGCGGGACGGCCTTTTATTCATTGTGTTAGTATCGCACTCGAATGAGTAACACTCGCGTTGCTAGTCTCCGGTCTTACTAAAAAATAAGGTGTTGAGACAAGGCCATATAGTATCGAGCAAGTTTTGTCCAGTGTTAGTATCATTCGCGTTGCTACAGTATACAGTAGACAGTAGTCCCCAGTCCTGAAAAAAAGTTGCAAGTCTTTGTCCGGCGTTTTTCCCGCGGGCTCAGGGGTAGTTCCTCGTTGTCTTCAATGTTGCACAGGTGCTCCGAGTACCTTGGAGTAAAGTAAGGAGTATTATTGGAGATAAAATACTTCAGGTACGTCGTGTACTCAAAAAGTCTTTCGGGGTTCAATACTCCGGGATATACTGCTCGCACTCGGAGTATTTCGGGTATCAACACTCTCGATATACTGCTTGTACTCGGAGTATTTCGGGGTCCGATACTGCGGGTACTCCTTGTACTCCAAGTATTTGAGGCTTCAGTACTGCTCATACTCCAAGTACTCCGAGTATTCAGGCCGCCAGTACTCTCATACGACGATATACTCGGCGTACGAAATTAGAGATGGCTCCCGGATTCAAAAATTGGAACCGGGACCAGTGCCGCCTTCGGTGGGATTTGACCAGTACCACCGTCCCGGGTACCCGCGGTACTGGGTATCCCGGGTACCCGGGGTTACGTGTACATTTTTATCCACTCTTGTGCTTGAGCGGCGTGAACGGTCCTCAGGCGGGGTGGTGAGGCGTGGTGAGGCGGAAGGTGGGAGGACAAAAGCCTTCATGTCGTCTCTCTCGATAAATAAAAATGCGAAAGAACCCGGGTACCCTGGTACCCGGAAGCCCGGGTACCCGGGATACGCAGTACCGCGGGTACTAAAAATGAAAACGGGACGGTACCGGTACTGACGGTTCCGGGTACCCGCCTCCGGGTACCCGGTTCCCACGAATCCGGGAGCCATCTCTATTCCGCTGGTAGCTGGTAGGGGTCTGGTGTATGTATGGCGTGTTGTGTGTGTGATAAAGCTAGCAGTACCATAACATGTGACGGTAGGTAGGGATTGCTGTGCGTTGTGCGCTGTGCGCTGTCTATCGGGGGCTTCGTGGAGCGTAACTAATAACGGGTACCCAGGTACCCGGGAACCCGGGTACCCGGAATACCCAGTACCGCGGGTAAAAAAAATGGAACCGTGACGGTACCGGTACCGACGGTTCCGTGTACCCGCCTCCGGGTACCCGGTTCCCACGAATCCGGGAGCCATCTCTGTACGAAATGCACTCGATACTCGGAGTATACTGCACAATCGGACTGCATAGGACGGTGCTTTCGTTTTTGAGATCGAAAAATACAAAGTATGTTCGCAGTCGTTGGTGTTGATTGAACGCGCTGAGGTTGGTCGGTAAACAAGATCCGGGAGTTGGCGAGGATCCAACTCGCGAGTACCACTAGGTCCGAAAAAGGATCGCTCGCCCCGGCAATGAGGGCCTACGGAGACAGGAGCCACGGCAGATGGGGGCCGCTCGCGATGGGAAATAGGCACCACTGCCTTCACGAGCTAGAGCCCGGCGTTGGGGTACACCACTTCCCTCAGGCTGCTGCTGCTGCTGCTGCCTGCTGTTGTTGGTGTTGACCATGGCCGAACTATAAACGACGAGAAGTCCAAGGGACAATGGCACAAACACTGCGAACGGCAAATGCATACCGATACAGAGTCACCGTTGATGTTGCGAGCTCGCGAGGCGTGGTCGTGGGGCGTGGCATGTACTCATACACGTGGTGGTGAGGCGTCGTGGCTTGCTTTCATGACATGATCCGCAAAATCTCAACCCATCAGGATGCCCCCCCCCACCCCTGTTCAAACAATATTAATCATAGATGTGGAACTCCCAGAGGTCGGTCATTTTTTAGCAGGGTCTGCTGTAGGGGTTGAGGGAGGGGCCGAGGGCTGACGAACCGCTGTTGGTGTTCGCATGTTCTTAGGCACGGGTCTAGGACTTAGACAGGCTTACAGTCAGTGCCTATCCATGTTCAAGTATGTACGAGCTACCTCGAGAAGTCACGGAAGCGGTGCACACGCCGATTCGTTCGAAGGCTGCAAGTGTGCGTGCTTGCTCATGTGCTCAGCGTGCGTACTGCTGCGCTCGGCGTGTCGCACATACCCATCCTCTGATGCCGATACTCGGCCGAGACCCATGGTGCGTGCTTGGCTGTCGAGGCGTGCAAAAACTGTCACGACGCCGCTGCTGTACGCCCAGAACGAGCTTTGAGGGTCGAGCGGACAAGGGGGTACCCGTGGTGTGATTTGAGCGGTCACTTTTCTGTCACGCTGAGTAACTTGAAAACTGGGGCAACTTTTGTCACGCCTATTATCTTGAAAATCGGTCTTCACTTTTGGGATTATGCTTGCTGAGTCTCCGGTCCAGCTGGAGCGGAGAATTAGTATAATATATACATATATATTGCCGGCGATCGGCTGGAAAAGCTAACAGTTAGTTGACTCTGTGTCGACGGCTGTCGTTTTGCTTGTTTCACAAGATCGCATGCGGGCGGAAGTACGTGGGAAGTGGAAAGACGGCAAGCTGCATCAGCGCGAACGCTCTACTGGTAATACTTTGATATTTACTTGGTCGGTGTTGATGACGAATATCCCTGCTGCTGTACGATCTGTTTTCCAACGCGGGTACGGTACCTTAAGTACCTATGGAAATAGTTTCCTGCACATCACAATATTGGCTACTCGGCTTGGAGTATGTCGTCCGAGCTTCAAACTGTATGGACGCCGGCCAGGGTCTTCGGCTGACTCCGAGGTCCCAGCAACAAGGAAGGTATTTCCAAAACATACATTATACCGGTAAAGCGCTTGGGGAGGCGCACACAGGTGCCGTAGGCAAGAAACATTTGGGGTAGGGCCCACGGGCTTGATAAGCTACCCGTCACCTGAAACAACCAGTCTATATTTTGAAGTGGGGCCTCTGTTGCATCGTATCTTGAGAACCGTGTCCTGCATTATAGGGCAGGGAGGGAGGGGATATAAAGGGTCGCGACCCTGACCAAAATACAGCAATTCGTGGAAACCCTGTGTTTATAGGTATTGTGCAGGTCGGCATCACGCAAGACGTCATCCCGGCGTCCTCGTGTTTCCCTTCACAGGTTACTGCGGTGAGCATAGTTGTCTCGGCCTGCTATGCACGCGCAGTAAAAGCTGCCTCCCGCAAAGCCTCGACAACCCAGGACCACCGACAAACGATTTGGCTGCTCCAATGAGGCAAGAGATAATCAGATGTACCTGAGACTGGTCCTAAATATAGGACATTGGACTGCAACGAAATTTTGGAATGTACCTTGTATTTACGAACAGTACCATGACGCAATGACACTGACGCCCAACCAACCGCCACCGGGGGAAATAAAGGTCTTGCACAGCGAGGCGGCACGCCACAAACAGCACATTTCAATGGGTAAGGGAAGAACAACACCGTGAGGAAATAACAGCGGTCAGGGGGCAAGCACAAAGACCTAACCTCAGTTGTACTTTATTGGAAACAAGCTCAATAATTTGCGGGCCTCTCACCTATCTGCTCAAGTCCACAGCAGACGAGAAGGAGCACAACTCTAAGCAGTAGAAGGTCGTCGTTGTCAGCCGTGCCAGCCGAATTGAAGTTAAGGAGGTTTCTTGGTACGAGGTGCTCCTTGTTTGCCGCTTTTCCGATCGTCGGGTTTTATACATATATTGGTGGGCGTGTTACGAGGGGATGGGGGACGGAAACAAGTTTTTCGAACGCGCTCCAGGCCGAAACCCGGCCTCAAAACAAACAGAGCCCCTCGACAGGCAGTACCTGGCGTTCTGAAGTCGCTCTCTTCCTTTCGACTGTGTTGCCTGAGTACGACGCCTCACAGCATCGCAGAAATAATCGGCGTTGTGCTCCGTCCTGTCTGCTGTGGATTTGAACAGGTGAGGCTCACAACATTGTGGAGCTTGTTTCCAATCATAAGTAACTTTACCAGCTAAAATTAACTTACCGCACTGGGTCTTTGTGTACCTCATATTGCTATTAATATGGTCTAGTCTTGCTTTGCCGTTTTTAATATAACTTCGCTGTGTGCGGCCGGGGGCTGATAATCTCGACTACGTCGTAGGCGAGATTAAAATAACAATTACGGGGACGTTTAAGCTCTATCCCCGGGTTTCCGGCCTTGCTTTTCGGATATATTAAACCCGCCGCGTCCGCGAACAACGCGTGTAGTATCCGTCCTCTCCAGCACCCCAGGCAGCTCTCAGGAGCCGGTACGTGACGACTGCGAATCCCCTCAGCGTCCGTTGTGGTCTACATCAAGCCATAGAGCCATCGAATCCCGTTGCTGCAGCCCTCACAGCCCTCAAGACCGACACAAATAATCAAAGTACGGGCTGCTCGTACCGCCACCGCTTCCGTCCCACCTCCGTACAGCAGTGCGTTTAGTACAGCAGTAATGCTACAGTCGTGGTGCAGCAATAAAGTAGTAGTAACTGGATCAGCGGGATAAATAAAGTACAGTAGTATCTAAATTGTACCACGTATAATATTTCGTGTGTATATGATACAATACCATGCAGACAGCCCATAGACGCAGCAACGAGCAACACCACCGCAGTACAGCAGCAGTAGTTTGTTTTAGACAGTACAGCAGTACAGTTTGGGCCCGTCAAAACACCGTACGAGTACGAGGACCTTATTGTTACCCCTGTCTTCAACAACCTCGAGCATAGGCTATTATACCGGGTTGGGTTTAGTGTAGCGCTTGCCGCTGAGCACGGTTTCTCTATATAAGTGTCTTACCATCCCCCAACAAGTGGTAGGTGTATGATTATATTGGATACCAGGTATGAAACCTGTTATACTGGTGGTCGTATACGAGTACTATCAGTAGTGTGCTGAACACCTTGTTTTGAGGGAAAATGGGGAATAAAACTGGCGATTACAGCATTAAACAAACGAAGCGGTCCAGGCTCTTGGGGTAGAGGATATCTCCGAAAGTACACAGCGCAAGGGGCTAAACAACACGCGCGCAGCATAAACATACTCGGACTTCTGCACGTTGTTCTTAATAATAGGCGGTTGGTCGCGAACATGATCTCAGCCTGCCTTGTAGCGTGAAATTACGAAAGCACATCCAATATGAATGGTATGTGCTGTGCCGCATGTGCACCGACCGCGACGGGTGCCGCACACACACGTTCCCCGGGCACTACGTACGACCCCCGGCGCTGCGAGAGAGGCATTCGTCGAATACGAACGTGGCATCGCATGACGTAGGGTCGCAGGTGGTTCGATTGCCCCTGATAAAGCCGCAGCTGCATGGCTGTAGATATGGTACCTTTTCCCACAGCCAATGTCAGGGAGGTTGCCGACAAAATATTAGGCACCTGGTACGTCTTCAAAAAACGGCTTAAACGATATAAACTGTGCACGCGCACGGTAATGTACCCAGTTAACATCCCATGAACTGATGAAGGCATTTCGCGAAAAACATTAAAAGAGTGTACGCACAAGACGGGGATTGCCAATACCCGCTGTGTGATGGGCACTTCCTCAGTTGAGAACCATCTACGACAAACACAACGATTGGCTCCCAGAGCACACCCTCTAAAGTACAGCAAGTCTTGCGCGGTCAGCTTTCTGGTGCCCGGAAGTGTCACTCCTCCGAGCTCTCTCGTGAACGAACTTGTATATATAGTTGTTGTCTCTTTGGGCAGCCGACCTTCGCAAAGCTGGGAACCGCTGCAACCAGCGGCGTCCTAGAACCGGCACACGGAATATAAACAAGTGCATAGACTACCCGCTACACTACCCCGGGGCATATTTCCCTTCCGTTGTTGACCCGCCCTCTAAACAGCCCTTAGTCCTACTTTCCTTCCTGTTATTGGAAGGCCTAATGGGCGGGTGGAAAACCCTCGCCGCATTGTGGTTTGGGTGGGCAGGGCCAGCACCCGCCTCCATCAAGGCGAACATGTCGCGGAGCATCCTCTCAACGATATCTTGGGCCCGCCATGAGCATAGACGAATCATCTGCTTGCACATTATCTACACACAACTTGACGGCCCTTGTGCACTGTTCCGTCAAGTTCGCGAAGGCCCTCCCACGAAGTACAGATAGTGCAGCTTTGGGTGCAGCATCATCCTGACAGTCCTCACACTCCTTACTCTGCATATCGTAGGTGAAACCACCACGATACGGCCCCAAACGTTGTCCGTCGAACGCACGCAGTCCCGCATTCGCGAGACTCGGTTCCTCTAAGCTGTGTCGCCAACAGGGGTGAAAGGGCGCCCCAGTGAACTCGGTGGTGCACTTCAATTGGATGAGAACGACTAACACGTGGCCACATGGCAACCAAGTTCTTAGTATCTCCAAACACGTACACAGCCGGAAGTTGTGAGACCCGAGAACAACGGCCTGCCCAGCGCAAGTACCACGGACTATTCCATGCTGTAGGTATTGGAGCGAGTTTACTGAAGTCGCAGCTGTTAATCTTGTTGGTTGCCACCCAGTAGTGCCACCCCACCGTTTATGTGAACCATAGCCACCATTCCACGGCAATATGACCCATCCATTGTTTAGTGCCCAATGAGTCAGTGACAAACAATCTCGTGCCGTGCTCTCTTGCTACACCTTACACCTATACCGTGATACAAATGAGTCTACGCTGCACGTCTTATGCTTGGGTACCATCAATGTATAATATGCGCAGGATGTCGACCGATTAATTGAACGAATTTGACTAGAATATAATGTAGAATATCACACAACATGCGTTAGCGATGTAGACCACCGCTAGCAACAGGGCCTACGGTATGGGCACACCTTTGTCGCCGTTAATTGAGATTGCGGTCGTTTTCACGAACGGGTGCCCGTATCGACGACGGTCGCGTGTGGAGTTTGTTGACGTTAAGGCCAGGGTATGTGTTTGCACTGGTACTATGTTCTGCCATCCGACGATGTGTATGCAGCCTGTCCATCGTGTCGAAACATAATACCTGTTACGTATGTTTTTATGTCTGTCTGTGAAAAAACTAAAAAAAAATACTTTGGATCGAACTTCGTCCTAGCATACGTATAATACGTGAATGACGGTCAACTGAATCCGGAACCAATGTGCTGAATGAACAACAACCGCCGTAGCCCCACCTCAAATGTATGTATAATACCTAGGTTGGATCACGACCCTACGGGGACAGGTCTTCATTATTGCAGTGATGTTAAGTCACAGACCACGTATATGTCCGAACGGGGTCGGGGCGAACCTAATGTTAATACCGCAACTTGTTCGCCGTGGAAGCAAGCTCGTAATAAAAGATATAAAAACGACTGCATTAATAACAGGGAAAATTGGCTCAAAATGTATTTCTTGTGTGACTGATAACACCACAATTTATATTCCCTGTGAGGCCAACAACACAAGTGGTGAAGCCGTACAGCAGTGGTAACACCTAGCGTGACTATTAAGAGCAGCAACGAGCAGGAGGGTAGCAACGCATTGTTATTACTCTCTATGTTGAGTCCGGCATCGACAATGCCAAGTGGTTGCCCATGTAGGTATGTACGTGCTCTTCAGGGCCGTAAATCGTGTGTATATTTGGAGAAGGTTTTTGCTGTGAATACTCGTAGTACATTTGCCTTATTTCACAGCACGTGTTCTACACCGCCCATATTATATGTATATACAGGGGTACAACGACTGGAATTCAGTTTTTAAAGAAAATGGCGGATCGTCGTGAATGTCACTGTAGTTGTGCCATGCAAGTAAATTAAACCGATTTCCTGGGCTGCAAGTAGATCCGGAACCCAAACCAAGCTCTGTCGTGTGCCAGTTTCGACATCCCGTCAGAGGAGCGGGAACTTACCTGTCTTCAAATATGTTGCGAGCGTACTTACCTTAACGATGACTCGTGATGGGTCCCTTACGGGCGGTAGTTATACTCCCCTAACAAACGTCATGACAAGGCTCTTACAAGCTCTTGAAACGGGTACACATGCACAACACGACGAGGATCATTGACACAGTAAACCCCGCCACCAGCATTTCATTTGTTTTTCAGCTGAAGAAACAGGCAAACAGTTACAAGTATCGTATAACACGCGAATGCACAATGGGTTTTCGTTCTACAGCAGTAGTACCTGATAGTACTACTGTACCCGTAATGGGGTCAAATTCACAAAGTTATGCTAGTTCGATTTTTGTGGCATATGTGAAAAGTACGACAACTATTCGCACTACTGTAAATGTACGGCCTTAGTCACATGATACCCGATACGTATACTACCAGAGCGAGTACGTGTTGTTGAGCCGCAGTTTATTCAACCGACAGGAAGACGACCTAAATCCGACACGTCTGGCAGTTTCAACAGCCTAACACGAAGGCGCAGTAGAACAAAGAGAACAAGTGATAAACAAGACAATGACCAACGCTCAGCGGCATAGACACCGCACAAGACACAATACCATTTGCCTCAGCGATAATTTCCGCACCCTGATCGTATTCAGCGCCTTCCCTCGGATGCCAATAGCTTAACCCTGTTGTTAGCAATGCATATTAATACGTATGACACGCGTACTCACGAGCATCAAGGCGTTGGAAATACGGAACAGAAAATATCAAATTATAGGATCAAAGTAAGAACGTTTTCCAATATGCGCGGAGAGTTGCCCACGTGATGTAAATATATAGCCAGCGTATGTCGCCTATCTCTGCGTAGTCTTCGAAGTTTACCCGAGTCATGTGTTGCCGACACAATTAGCACAACTACTGATGCTACTACTACTACTACTACTACTACTACTACTACTACTACTACTACTACTACTACTACTACTACTACTACTACTACTACTCTTATTACTATTACTACTCCTGCGGCTCTGGATTTGTCAGCGAGCGAGGCATGGTGTTATGTTCGTTTGCTGGAGTTAGTTCCTCTTCGACAAGAGGAGGAGGACGTACCCTCGCAAACGCTACACACAAAAAAAGGTTGTATGCACACGGCTGGAGAAAATCGCCTTGAAGGACCACTGATATTCAACTGGCTTGACATGTAAACCGCGGAGTCGTCTGCTCTCAAGGGACAATGGTGCAACACAACACGTGCGCGTGGTGTTAATAGTTTGGGTTGCCAACTGCTGCACCAGGCTACCATCCATGAATTTTACTCGTACTGGTGCTGTTCTACTGTAGGCGTGGTGCGCTTCCTTGGACCGCCTTTTTGTACTACTGCTGGCTTTGATGAGTACGCCCTATTGCCGAATATCTCTGTATGCTGCGTGAACACTTACCAAACGTACGGTGCAGGCACCTCTTGTCACGTTGCGGGTGTTTCCAAAATTTCGGACGGTTCGCCATTGTGGCGAATAGACCCCTTGCAATCCCTACGTAGTTACGAGTTTATATTTTATACAAAGCTTTCCAGCGCAGTGGTCATAGTAAGGGCGACGCAAGAAATCCGGGTTACCTCGACCGCAGCAGAGCATCAACACAACGCACAGCAGCAGCACCAGCAGCAGCAGCAAAACAACAACAGCAGCAGCAGCAAAAATGACAGAAGCCACTAGACTGATGCATCTTTACCTAAAACCGAGGCGTGCGGACAAATCGTTTCGACGAAGAAGATGGAAACTGAAATAAACAACGCCTACGTACGTACGAACTCTTGATTTATGTTTTTTCATGCTGCCGCCTGCTGATTTAATACGTACGTACAGTTAAAAGAAGTTAAAAAGGAATCGAAAATGTTTCTTGAAATTCACGGAGAAAGTAATAAAAAATAATGCGATTTAAACATTGATACAAATCTTGTTTGTGGTCTAGAACTGATTTTTGGGACGATTTCTTATCTGAGGAGAAAACGTTTCTGTACCTCCTACATTGCTACCTTGTAATATACGTGCTACTGCTGTTTTATACGTCATTTGCATGCGCTGGCCTCAGCCAACACCAAGCGGGTTGAGGGTGGCATAAATTTATGTCGGGAGTCGAGACAAAAAGTCTGACGTCGTACGAACTGATTGGCAGCAGCGTGTTGACACTCTATAGTTCAACGACGAGAAAGCAAACTGCACCGAGTGAAACATTATTTGTTTACGAAACGTATCTGTACAACCATTTGACAGAGTAATATTGAATCAAATTGTTCAAAATACTCGCATACAAATAGTTTTTTACGCGGGGCAATCATTCGCTGTTCATACATCGCTGAGAACGAAGCGGCAGCAACGATAACAACAACAGCAAAAACGACAGAAGCAACTATTAATAGACTACTGCATCTTTACCTTAAACCGAGGAGTGCGGAGAAAGCGTCTAGACGAAGAAGGAGACAAAAGTAAACAACGTGCACGTATATACGAACTCTTGATTTGTTTTTTATCGTGCAGCCGCCTACTGGTAAAATATGTCGGTACATCAGTACCTTCTACTTTACTACGTGCTACTACTGCTGTTTTATACGTACATTATAGAATACGAACGCCACAAATAAAGGCGCTGGCTTTGGGCCCCATTTGCTATGTGGGTAACCAAAATGTACCACGGTGTGTACGAAGTATTATTTTATCATAAACTAAGAAACACGTCAGCTGTGAATTCTTTCGACACTGCTGTACGAGTAACCTACAATAAAAGAAGAGCAACTTGTAGGCTGTAACTCGTGCCGACCATGCAGGCGTGCGGTCTCCTGATCTGTCTCCTTTGAATATGTCTCTCGACTTCTCTCCGATGTCGGAACACAGTAGTTCTTTTTTTTTCCTGGTTGAGATATAGAGCATACCACGACGAGGGCAACCTCTAGCCTGTCCAAATGGTACTCTAACTTCAAAGCCGTCGTCTGCATGCACTCGCCTTACATAACACGAAGCTGGTTGGCCGTGACCTGATTTTAGGTCGAGGGTCGAGTTCAAAGGTCTGACGTCGACTGATTTGTAGCAGCGTGTTGATACTCTGTAGTTGAACGAGGAGAAAGCAACTTGCCCCTCGCGAAAAATTATTCGTTTTACGTATTTTGTACCATGCTGTAATACAATTTGATAAATCATGTTTCGTAGTGCTGTAAAATACACATGTTGTTGTTGTTGTTGTTGTTGTTGTTGTCTTCACATTAAACTTGTTTCAGTTGCTAATCCCTACCAGGTATAGTCCAATCTACAGTAGCAAGATCACAGCCCGCGGTCACAAAAGTGCTAGATCCATCAGAGAATCCTAAAGAACACGCACACTTGGTAGGGAAAGGATACACAAGCCCGAAGAGGTACACCTACAATCCCTACAGCATGTTATGCGTGTCGAAAACTGAACTACACGCCCGCAATCTCCATTCGACTACAGCAGCATCATACTTGATTTAACTATATTTTTTTTCCCCGCTGTTCATAAAGCTACAGGGAAAATAAACTAAAGGCGGGAAAGCTTTGAAAGCGGAAAACTTATCTTCAAAATCACGCAAGAAACAGGACAGAAAGAACAAACCACAGCGCAAATAACCGGTGAAGATGGTACGCATGCCTTTCCACTCCAAGTACAGATCTATATATTTTTCTATAAAACCGGGTAAATCCAGTTGATGATGGCTTACATACAATCCGTGAACTCATTACCTCGATCCGTCTCACACAACCTTCGAACTGCGTGAGAACTAGGCGATACATCAGAACCTCTCAAGGATACAATTCTGGGTCAAACGACAAACGCTACATTTAGCTTGCCAGGATTTGAAAAGGCGACGCATCACACATGTCTACGCCAAGATACCTTCATTTTTATGCGAACTGTGTGGGTCCATGTCAGTCCGGCCTTGGAATGCGAGACCGTCAACTCCGTGGTTGTTTACGAATAAACGATGAACTAACGGCAGGTGTGACAGCTCAGTCATGCACCTTACTTTCTGTTTTCACGTCCCCTGCTGTTTTGCCCCAGGTGCTTCACCGCCACGGTATTCGGCAGGAATGGTGCGTTGCTCAGGTAATTCCTGCGCGCGGAGCGCAAATTTCAATGTCGAAGGTAGCAAAACGGCGGCGTATTGCAGGCAACATGCTGAGGACGGTATGGTGAACGTTAGGAGCAAGCGTTGCTCGCATGACTTATGCACTAAGCTTTCGACTTTCAACGTCGAAGGTAGTAAGACGGCCGTGTTCTGCAAACAACACGCTGGGTACGGCATGGTGTTAATTGCTGGAAGGCGTTGCTCACATGACTTCTGCACTAAACACGGCTGTTTCGGCGTGGAGGGCAGCAAGACAGCGGCGTACTGCAAAGCCCATGCGAAGGGCGGCATGGTGGACGTTAAAAACAAGCGTTGCGCGAATCCCTCCTGCACTAGAAGGCCGAATTTCAGCATTGAGGGTAGCAAGACGGCGGCTTACTGCAGGGCCCACGCCATGGCCGGCATGGTAAACGTTAATTTCAAGCGTTGCTCACATCACTCCTGCACTACAAGGCCGAGTTTTGGTGTTGACTGTAGCAAGACGGTGGCGTACTGCAAAGCCCATGCGATGGACGGCATGGTGAACGTGAATCATAAGCGTTGCTCAAATCCCTCCTGCACTAAGAAATACATTTTTAACGTGAATGGCAGGAAGACGGCGGCGTACTGCAAGTGACATGCTGAAAAAAACATGGTACTCTTAGCCGTCCTTAACGACTGTTGCTCCCATGACGGTTGCATTAGGTCAGCGAGTTGGGGTGTAAACCTCGATGGCGTGGCCACTGTGTGCGCCAGCCACAAGGGCGATCTAATTGGCGACCACGTGGTCTACTTCCGTGCCATATGCCGAGTGGGTTGGTGTAAGAACACCGAAAAGCGGCCCACCCACTGCCCTTATCACGGCAGCCTCCAGGTCGGACTCGTTTGCACGGTTGGGACGGCTAGCAGCAAGGCAGACGCTCATAGCCCATCCGACGGTGCAGTGAGGAGCCCGTCATTTTGCATTAAAACTGAGTGCGCGTTTTGAAACGTTTTCAAAGTCAACCGGGACATGTTTACACTCTGTTCAGCTGTCAGTAGTGGCTTTCGATTGCGAGCGCACAGCCTAACATCTTGCCACAGCTGTTGCCCATAGTGCTGGCCTCTGGGGATCAGAGTTCCCAGGCTCGCTGTTTAGAGCCTGGTGAACCCAACTCGGCGTGATAAAAACAGGACACAACTAGTCGAGTAGCCCGGGTCAGGCCTATCCATCCTGAAGAATGTATTTCGCAAGCAGGGGCGAGTGGGAGTGATTTATGTTTGAGGAAGCATGGTATGATCGGGGATAGCACGATTTAACCCGAAATATGTTTGACGGGACAGAGCCCTTCAACTTTGGAACAATCATGGATCCTATTTATTTGTGTTGCGTATTATATTCCGTAAGCACGTAGACCATGAATTTATCCATCGGGTTCAAGTCAATGTTATATATATATTCACGAGTCAGTTTTGGATGGAGGTATGGGGAAATCAAAGCGGAGAGCCTCCGAAAAATATTAATGCTTCCTTGCCGTATTCTTCCTTGATCCGACCGATTCTCTGCGTACCGAACGAGGCTTTGGACTGGGTAGCCCAAGGGGGGCTCGGCGGGGTTGTTCCGACTCTGTGGCGCGGAGGTTCGCAATTAAGATGCAGGTGGAAAACAATTGTCAACCCCGAGATAGTACGTAACGTAACCCGATCGTGTTCGTTGAATGCCGAATAAACCACCAGGCACGCCTGATATGGGTGTGGTAGTTTGCACCTTTGTCAGAAGTGTAGCTGCCGTAGACGCGTCTACGCGTACACCGTTGTTTACTGCGTACCCAGATGAATGCAGCGCCCTTCGTATACGGTGTCTCTCTGTGTGTGTTGACCATCAGGGTACGCTATGGGCCATACCCATATCCGCTTAATCGTTTTAGAAATGCTTTACTTCTCATCTCCAAAAGGCCTTTGTTGCCCATACTGGCAGAAGCCATCAACGGCGAGGCCAAGGCTGTAGCAGTACCTACCCCGTGCATGTGGTCCTCAACACCTGCATCAAGAGATCGCCTTCACAACAGTAGTTGGGCACTGTGTCATTGATTCCCGACTGTATCATGTAAAATGCCCGCTGTACGCTACCCCCTTTGGTAGTCCCAAGGTATCACGAAATAATGTATGTGCCGGACAAGGATGCGGATTACCGCATCGTCTGATAACGTGTGCCTGGGAGGGCACGGAGCGTGTAGAAAGCCGCCCAATAGACGTAATGCGTATTACGACATGCGCGCAGTAAGGTGACATTGGTAGTGCTGCACGTTCTTGACGAACGCCTAACAAAGCGGCCTTTATCATGTGGGTGTGTTATCTCTTACTCGGTGTTCCTGGCTAAATTGCTGCTACACGCTTATGTATCCCTGTGGTTGTCGAGGGCGGGAACAGGTTGAATCCCTACATTTCGCCGGTGAGGTAAGCAGGTAGTGTTGCCAGCAGCATTATCGACTATCTACCTCCAACTGGAAAGGCCGCGCACAAGTAGAAGCTTCACGCTTGCGTCTGTCGTGTACAAGCAGTGCCCATAGCGATAATAACCCATTATAGAGATGATTGTCTTGTCTGCGGGTTCGGACGGATGCGTTTAGGAGTATCCATTTCAAGGGATGTGTAGCCGCGCACCCATGCCTTCGTGCGGAATCAACGAAACACCGTATTTCAGTAAGGTTGTACCTGGTGTTTGTGCTGCCCTAACCGGTTATGGTGTGAGGCATCCGAGAGCGCGTCCGAGTTTAGGAGTGTTCCCTTCAAGGAATGTGTAGGCGCACGCCCATGCTTTCGTGCGGGATCAACAAAGCACCGTCTTTCAGTAAGGTTGTACCTGGTGTTTGTGCTGCACACAACGGGTTTGAGTGGGTGATCCGAGACCGCGACAAAAACCACGTGGAACAACCCTGCTGTGCACACCAATGGCTGGTTTGAATATGATTACAACGCGCGGTAAACGCCTGTGCGGTGTTCTCGTCCAATCATAATACTGTAGTGTCAATCGAACCAAGGACATTGTTTCCGCATTATCGTTCCCTCTTTATAGCTGTACCACATATCAAACCATGAACTGCCACTCAGAATGATACTGTCATCTGCCGTTACCATTCAACCTCCTACTTCACCGCGAAGCTCCTACATTTATAACCGCTTCTTTTGAAGAAGCAGCGGAAACCAATCCGTCCATAAAATGTTGCTGGTCCAGTCTCTGCGACTGTGTACGTACTACGGTATCAGGTATTGCTTAGAAGACTTACGGCGTTCCTGTCCAATGATGCTATCGTTTGTATATCCCAGAGCCTTCTCGAACCCCCTCCCGATACCCGCTCCCGCGGTGGCTGTACCGTTTATACACCCTTGCCCCCAACAGACTGCTATCCTACTCTTTTTACTCTCTAATATTGTAGTTGTTCCTAGGCTAGATTTCGTACACTATACTTTTTGACGAGGGAGCCGATGTTTTACTCCCAGTAAAGGTCGGGCCGAAACCGCCACAAACGGCCTATACTGTGCTGGCATACATGAAAGAGAAATCGCGCATCAGCAAAAACACGACGGACAGCACAATACGCCTGAAATCTCATTGGTCTGTTTTCATCCGTGATGTTCGATGCGCACGACATGAGAGCAGCCACTTTCCTTTCATTAGTTTTGCATATCTTGATGTTGCTGCGGCGTGGGGTAAGCTTGGTACTGATGGACGCTTGCCTCGCTGTTGAGCCTGTATGTGCTGCTACGACAGTAGGACCCAAAACTCGTCAATGCGTCCGGACAAGCCAACAGGTTCAACTGTCTCGATATACATGCAGAAGCAATCGCACGGCTGGAATCACAGAACACAAACATAATGTTCACAGCCGGGAGTGCAGTGAACGGTCCCAACCCGAGTCGATGGATGCGCACATCATGAGCGGCGGCTGTCCTTCGATACAAGCGAACCCGTACTACTGTAGTTTGACTCGGTCAACATAAGGAAAACGCTCCCTACTAGTTTGGCGCCGTCATAAATAGAAAACCGCATGCGTTCGCAAGAAATCATATCCCAGGTCACCCACGAAGCTCACGCCAAAGTCCAGCGGAGGCCGCGCCGCTGATGTTTATCAGCTACCAGGTTCCGCTGTGGTATGGCGTCAATGTTTGGGGGTTGTTCAATGGGAAATATGCCAAGGTCATCCATGATATATGATTTCATGGGACATACAGACAGACGGACGGATGTACGAACATATAGACTAAGGATTCTCCACGATGAGAGGCGAAGATGTAAACCAGGTGTATAGTATGCAGTGCGAGAAGAAGTACCAGAGTGTGGCATATCCATCCGCGAAGTTCTGGGACTCCATTAAAAGGCTTTCCCAAATACTTATTGTTGTGTGCCTTTCGAGGTAGCAACAAATCCGCCTTGGCCTCCGTAGGTCGACGGACGTCGCAGGAACTACGGTGCGAGTAAATGCAACACGCATCTGCTTAATGACCGTCGTTGCAGCCGACCTGTCGAGCACCACGCTCGCTACACGAGTATGAAACACGCATGCTACGGCGGTAGAGTTTTGCATCTGTTCTCGTTCGCAGGCTCCTTGCCTGACCAAATATATACTTCATTAAACACACTGGTTTTGAGAAACACAACACGCCGCCAATCCGACGAACAGCCACTGGTCTGCTGATACACGACGAACTCATTGAAAACACAAGATGATGCTGGGTATACCTTAAACTGAGGATCCCCGTCAACACAACCTATTTTGGCCAAACCGTGTTATCCCTGTCGTGCCACGCGTTCAGTCATCTCTTACGGAACGTTAAGTGCAACCATCTACTACTTTTTTCAGCACATCATTCACGAAGGTGACGCCCAATCATATGTTCGTGATGCTCCAAACATTGAGGTAACGAGCTGCCCCCCACAACGACAAGCATTCTTGGGGCAAACGTCAAGGCCGGCCTCAATAATATGATTCGTTTGTTGCCGATTACTACGGTATGCTACTGTGGAGTGACTGTTGAGTTGGGGACTCGCCATCGCGAGCCACCAACAGAGATACCTGGACCGCCCCTGATACTGTTCCAGTTCGCTATCGTACGCTTTAAAACACACACTCAGTTTTAACCAGGAATGAGGGGCCTCTGACGGCACCGTAGGATGTGCTACGGAAGTCTCTCTTGCTGCGACTCGTCTTAATAGTGCAGACGAGTCCGTCTTGAAGAGTGCTGTGATGAGGGCAGTGAGTGGGCTGCTTCCCCTCGGGTCCCCACCGCGACAGTTTCGCACAACCATCCACTCGACACGTGGCATTGAAATTGACCGCTTTGAAGCCCATAATATCGCCTTTGTGACTGGCGCATACAGTGGCCACACCATCGGTCAGTACACCCCACCTCGGTACACTAGTACAAGTGTCTTGTGAACAGCGTCTCCTGCCGATATTAACCATGCCGTCCTCAGCATGCCTCTTGCAGTATGCAGCCCTGTTGCTGCCTCGGGCATTGAAACTTGGCATCAGATTGCAGGAGTCACGCAAGCAGCGCCTGGTGCAAACGTCTACCATGCTGTCCTCAGCATGTATCTTGCAGTATGCAGCCACCTTGCTGCCCTTAATATTAAAGTTTGGTCGCGTCTTGCAAGAGTTTTGCAGGCAACGCCTAGTGATAACGTTTACCATCCCGTCGTCCGCATGGTTCCTGCAGTACGCCGCCATCTTGCTGCCCTCCATGTTAAATCTTGGCTGCGTCTTGCAGGAGTCATGTGCGCAACGCATTCCCATAACACAGACCATGCCGTCCTTGGCGTGTTGTTTGCAGTACGCCGCCGTCTTGCTACCCTCGAAGTTAAAGCGTGCCCGTGTCTTGCAGGAATCATGTGAACAAAGCCTGCTGACGACGTCCACCATGCCGTTTAGAGAATATGTCTTGCAGTACGCCGGCGTCTTGCTGCCCTTGATATTGTAGGTCGGTGACCTGGTACAAACGTCATGTGAGCACCTCCTCTTGCGAACGTTCACCATGCCGTCGTCAGAATGCTGTTTGCAGTAAGCCGCCGTCTTGCTGCCTTCCACATTGAAGTTGGCGCGTCGTGTGCAGGAAGCACGTGGGCAACGCACCATGGTTGCAGGAAACTGGGGCGGTGAAATACCTAGGGAAAATAAAGAGGGCACGTGGAGACAACAAGGAGGCTTATGGCTGAGCGATCGCAGTCTCTCGTTACTGGAGTTATCGGTAAAACTATTTCGGGTGTTGACGGCCTCGTAGTGGAAGGCCGCATGGACATGGTCTCACGCATTTGGTACTGGAAATAGGCTATCATAGCGTAGAACGATATTACACGTCGCAGGTTCGAATACTGTCGTGCTGCTGGAGCGGTTTGCGTTTGCCCACGACAAAACGTCGAACGAAGATACTAATCTTCCTTGCTGGTCAGCAACCCAGAGGTTGATGTTGTGATCACTAATTGGGTTGGCGGGAGTGTTGCATGGATTGGATGAGTAGTGTGCGCAATTCCCGTCTGTCAATACAGGATAATATGAAAAAATGAATTGTACAAGGGGACGCAGTGTGGTTGAGAGTCATCGCTATCACGACAAAGGGTCCAAGCGCATCAAGAGAGCACCGCGAAAGCTTGTTGTGGTACTGCCTCATTTGAGTGCTACACACCGTACGGTCCATTGTCGTGGAGGAAGTTTGAGTAATCCAGAGAAACGCCGAGGTGGCGCTGGCGGTGGGTGGCAGCCAACGCGCTGAACACATACAACTGCAGTATCCTCGCGTCCAGATCCCCAGGGTGAGGCACATTAGTGTGTGGTACTTCCACTTCGTAGACTAGGCCAAGGTCAGCCACTACGCGGCAAGGCGCGTGCAAATTTGCAGGCCAGTCTGCCTCCTTACATGCCACATCTATACGAGGCCACACGCAGGCTGCATTACGCAGTCAGCGCACCAGGTTTGCGTTGTGCGTGAAGCACAGCCATCGATCCAACCGTACCTCGAGCCCAGCATGTACTGTGAGCAGGGTCAGGGACACGAATGCATGGCTCTTTCAGGGCAGGTCCAGCCTTAAACCGGTGGAAAGACCCACGCGTGTCGCATTGCTCACATAAAAAACACACTTGGTGTGATATACAACAACGCCTGCATCAGGTTGTAGCTGTTTCTGGTCAGAATCAGCCCCTCATCAGTTCTTGCATTGTGTGTTGAGTTATAGTCAAGAGGTTGAGGTCCATATATGCCCGGGTGATAAACAGTTACTATGCAGGCATATATGGAGTATATATTGTTTTGGCATATCGGATGAATGCAACCTGCGGCGAGCACACGAGTTTAGTATCACTTGCCGTTCGTTGTATTGTATGATCAACTTACCTCTACCAGGACACATGTCATTCAGCTAGCTTTCAACTGGGCACCAAGGAATGTGGCCGTAGGACGGACAGCCGGCCCCCGTACAACAGCTCATGGAGCACATCCACCCGTAGAGTGTATTCCTTTCTCGAAATGATAACGTCATAGTGGTCATGCTCACCTAGATTACTTTTGTTCGTTTCCACATTTTGGCCACATAATCGCCCGCTTTCACAACATACTGGTATAGTCTATCTAATTACGAGTGTTCTTCAGGGCAACGTGGTACCACGCTTGCGCCTGCGATTATGCAACACGTAAGTGTACACCGGGTACATCATACCGGTACAACTTTGGGCACAAGTACGAGCGAATACGACTAGAGTACTAAGCACGTGTACGGGTGGCAGCCATTAGTATGAGGTGAAATAGGGTGTTCATCATTGATATTAAAAGTCTACGAATATAAACGCAAGCCATACATGTCTACACTGCTCTTCAAAACCACCCTGGCCGGTGCTATTATACCTGTTTGGAGTGTGATATAAACGTGAAACGTTTTTTTATTATCGGCCAAAGTTACATTACATAAAAAACGACTTAGAATACTAATTCGAGACCTACTCCCACAACTCAACGCACGGGGTCGGGAGAAAGCAGCCCCCACGCGGAGCCTTTTGTGATACCCCAAACAAGCAGGATAACACAAAGAGGACCTGTTGTTGACAAAAGCACCAAAGGCTGAGATGCAAGATATTTGCACAGCGAACACTATGCCACTGAAACAAAGCCCGAAGTTGCAGACCTGAGGGTGGCCTCTTGTGATAATCGGGGTATTCCGGTGAAGGGGGGCATATTCTTCCATCTCGTTGGATGGTGCGAGCCTTCCGTAACGGTCTGTCTCGCGGCACCAAATCAACAGCGTGAGTATCTGCCAAGACAAGCAATGTCTTACCTCTACGTAAATCAGCGGGGAAGAATGTCTAGGCCTTGATACATGCTGGGAATTTTGTTTTCTCGTATTGGTTTGTTAGGGCACAACATTAGACATTCTTTGGGTAGGTACCTGTTGCCGCTTAGAAACGACCGAAATCGCATATTGTCTACGGTGTTCTTGCTGTTCCTCCTAACTGCTGTGCCAGTCCTCAATTCGACCGACGTTCTATGACCAGACCCACTTTTACACGAGCCCCATAAGGTCTGATTGCTTCACACGAGGATCGGACAACAGCATACTGCAGAAGAATACAAATCAGCGTTTAACGGAGAACTACGAACATAAATTCAACGCAAGACCAGCGTCCTTCCAATAGCTTGAAATATTGCAATGATCTAATCTACTCCCCTTTCTTCCTAGGTTTGTACTCGCAGGTTGCGATCGACCCCTAGTTCATTATAAGGTGTTAGTTGATGTGTTTATCACCTCCAATAGTTTAAGTACGCCTGAAAACTCTCTTGGCAAATGAACGATCAAGATACAGCGTACATATAGAGGCTAACGTGAGTCACTGTAGAGTGGGCTTGTATGCGAGCTCCGACAAAAGATAATATGGTCATGGCAACCCCACGCTCAGTTGAGTGTTTGTTTTTCTCAGCAAGCAGATGGGACAAACAGCAGAACAGAAGTTAGCTTGCCGAGAAAATGCGCGTGCGCTCGTTTCTAGACCACACCAAGAGACACAATACCCATATAAGCTCATGACGGTCCATGACCTTCGTCTTCCCGGCTTTTCCTACAGCTCGCCGGGATTCGTTGAAGTGAACCGACATTGAACCGATGACAGGATCGACCTACGTAGTTGAACTACAGTGGGCAAGCCAGTGCTGCTCTTACGGGTGAACATAGATTACACGTCCCCCAAAGACTCACGATTTAGTTCAGGCTGCACTACAAACTCGCCAGCACGAAATTTCCGCCCCGGAGAGAGGGGGTGCCATCAGAGACTACTCGCTACGTATACGAGTACCTACTACAGTAGTATAGGACCGGCTGCTACTCACTGCTGTACAAAATCAAAACGTGACACCGTAGTTACAGCAGTAATACGTGTTATGTTTTGACCGCATGCACCACTTGATAAGACCGTCCGCCGTTGCAGTGTGCGTGTTGGTCCGTCTGGTGCTACTCGCGACGGATGCTGATTGTACGAGTATGCATGGCTGTTTTCTTATATGTATACGTATGGCCTGCCTGTCGCTGAATCGGCAATAATAACTCGGAAATAATCTTCATATTCTACATGCATCAAATCTGGCCCTACCGCCGTGGGGGCGGGAGGGCCTTTTATTCTTTAGTATAATACGAGTACATATTGCCGGCGATCGGCTGGAAAATATAACAGTTAGTTGACTCTACATCGGCAGCTGCCGTTTCGCTTATTTCACAAGATCGCATGCGGGCGGAAGTACGTGGGAAGTGGAAATACGGCAGCTGCATCAGCGCGAACGCTCTACTGGTAATACTTCAATATTTATTTGGTCGATGTTGATGACAAATTTCCCTGCTGCTGTACGATCTGTGTTTCAACGCGGGTACGGTACCTTAGGTACCCATGCAAACAGCTTCCTGCACATGACAATATTGGCTACTCGGGTTGGAGTATGTCGTCCGAGCTTCGAATTGTGTGCATGCCGGCAAGGGGCTTCGGCTGACTCCGAGGTCCCAGCAACAAGCAAGGTATTTCCAAAACAAAAATGAAAGGGTAAAGCGCTTTGGAAGGCGCACAGAGGTGCCCTAGACAAGACACAATGGGGGTAGGGCCCACGAACTTTGTAAGGTACCCGTCACCTAAAATAGCCAGTCAAGATTTCGAAGTGGGGCCTCTGTTACACCGCACCACGAGGACCGTGTCCTGCTTGATAGGACATGGAGGGGGGAGGTATAAAGGGTACCGACCCAGACCAAACTACAGCAATTCGTGGAAACCCTGTGTTCGTACGTATTGTGGAGGTCGGCGTCACGCAAGACGCCATCCCGGCGGGCTCGTGTTTCCCTTCACAGGTTCCTGCGGTGAGCATGGTTGTCTCGGCGTGTTATGTACGCGCAGTAAAAGCTGCCCCCCGCAAAGCACGGACCACCGACAAACGATTTGGCTGCTCGAATGAGGTAAGCGATAATCAGATGTAAGATGTACCTGAGACTGGTCCAAAATACAGGGGCGGTTTACGTACCTCATCAGCTACCGGTCTAGTCCACTATTTGGTTTTTGTGTAGACTTCCGCGGAAGCTTCCGTGGAAGCTTTTTCTGCTTCCGTGGAAGCTTCCGTCGCTTCCACGGAAGCTTCCGCGGAAGCGATGGAAGCTTCCGCGGAAGCAGTGGAAGCTTCCGTGGAAGCTTCCACGGAAGCTTCCACGGAAGTTACCGCGGAAGCTTCCGCGGAAGCTTCCGTGAACTTCCACGGGAAGCACTTCCGCGGAAATATACGTGGAAACTTCCGTGAAAGCGGCTTCCACGGGAATTTCCATCGTAACTTCCACGGAAGCGTCCTGGGGCGTGACTTCCACGTAAGCTTCCATGCAAGTTTTGATGGAAGCTTCCGTGAAAGCTACTTCCATGAACGCTTCCATAACTTCCACGTAAGCTTCCGCGGAAGCTTCCACGCTTCCGTGCAACTATTAATATAAACGTGCCCAGTAATACCACTATCTATCATCGTGTTGGGGAACCAGGAGAGACGCCTACACAACACTTCCGCTACGAGTACCCGTGCAGAGGGTTCAAGCGCTACACCGAAGCCGAACGTACAGTGTTGCTGCTGTTGTTGCTGCCGTTCCGTTGCGGTTGTTTCTGCGGCCGCCACAGCTGCTGTTGCTGCTGTTTACTGCTGTTCCGTTGTTGTTGTTGTTGTAGCTGTGGCCGCCTGGCCATGCACATGGCTGAATCATGTTTTTTTATTTCGGAACGTATAATATCGTAACTGCTGTTTTGTGTTTTTTACGTACAGTAGTTCTACCGAACGAAACCCGACTCTACCCGTAGGCGAAATATATCCGATGAAAGCAACGTGTGGGCGGTGTCCCTACGACATGACGAAGGTGGCATTTTAAGGCCTACCCTCCCACTGATGAGGGGACGGGTAAGCTCTGCTGTAGATCCCGTACAGCAGTAGTAGTGGTGGCACCTGTGCTAGGAGAATATCGGTTTTTGGATCAGGTTTAGATTTTTTCATAATATGCCGAATAATACGAACGAGGTACGTGTCGCGTTGAGGGAGCAGGGGACACACGAAAAATTGAGTACGAGTACAGAGGGTTCAAGTGTTAGACCGACAAGCCGAGCGTATTACAGCGACGCTGAGCCTGGCCTCGTGTGTCCTACTACAGTACTGTTGTGCTGTTTCGCTGCTGTTGTTGCTTCGGCCAGCACAGGTGCTGCTGCTACTGCTGCTGCTGTATGCTGACGTTTTTTTCTC
>MEHQ01004162.1:244693-255001 GCA_008828725.1 Saccharina japonica
TACTGCTGTGCTGTTTCGCTGCTGTTGTTGCTTCGGCCAGCACAGGTTCTGCTGCTGCTGCTGTATGCTGACGTTTTTTCTCTCCAAAAAGGGCCAAAAAGAACGAACCAAAGCACGTATTATATACGTAGATGTTCGTTCGTGTTGGTTCAGCACACAAGTATTTTTCAAACGTGATGCATCGCAGATATGACTGCTGCAGGTATTTGAGGTCGCGGCTCATTACCACCAATTACTAGTACTTTCCGCTCTGAAGGATGTGGAGTGACTCTATGCCCAGTCAAGTCAGGTAGTTTCGTCCCCAATCCCCAGTGTAAGTCAAGTCACTTGTAGTGTACAGGAATTAGTGTTCGAGTCATGATTTATAGGGTTCAGTAAGGGGCCCCTTCGGTATTAAAAAAAAGAGTACTTGAGTGCTTGAAAAATAATATATATCGTTTTTTTTACAGCAGCATAGTATTTCTGGTTAATAACACCATATCAGTACTCCTTACGGAAAACGGCATAGCTCCAGTTCTAATGCTAAGACTCTGCAACCGACCAACGAGGTATAGCTTGTTCGTTATAGTCTTTAGGAGGTATTGGGACTCTTGGATCTGCAAGAGGAGGGCAAGCATTGCTGGTTTGCATCACGAAACGAAAGTGCTCCGCAGCAAGATTTTGATCGTTTCGGAGCTCCTGTTTGGTATCTAAACTCTGCTGTGGCCACGTAGGACGCTACGGAGGTCGAACTAGAGGCTCAGTAGGTTCACCTACTAATGTGCTCGGCTCCTCGTCGAAAATCGAGTTAAAACAGTACACGGCAGCCGGAGAAACTGCATTTTTCAAATTCGTCTTGGGTACCAGGGGTATGGCGAGTCGTTTTCGAGTAAGAGGCACTTTTCGTGACGAACAAGGCTCTGATCGATATGCTCTGAGACACAAATCAGTTGACCATGACTATATAGGCCTCTACAAGCTACTTCTCATGGTCGCAATTCTGTATATCGAACTGGAGAAATGCGTTTTCGCTAGGGAGTCATGAAAATGTTGGAAATCGCTTCCACGGAAGCTTCCGTCGCTTCCACGGAAGCTTCCGTCGCTTCCACGGAAGCTTCCGTCGCTTCCGCGGAAGCTTCCATGAAAGTGACGGAAGCTTCCACGGAAGCAGTGGAAGCTTCCACGGAAGCTTCCGCGGAAGTCCGCCCAAAAACCCAAAAGTGTGCCTTACCCTCAGCTACGTGCAGTACACATACCTCACTAAAATCATACCTGATGGGGTTTCAAATGCAGTCCACGGCATGTGTTCGCGTGGCCCGTCACTTTACATACACTCATATACACTCTCTCTCGTGCTATTACTGTTGTTGTTGTGCCTCATATTTATACATATATCGTGCAAGGTAGAGAGGTGCTACTACGTAGAGCACATACGTATTAGGTTTGTACACATAGAGTAGGAGTAAACACTCCCAATAATATAGGCACATAGGGTTCAAGGGTTATGGGGCTGACGACTCCCGCTTATTACGATCGACTTAACGCAAGAGGGTGCCGAGGTTTTGAGGCTATGACGCCGCCCGCTTAACTGTGGTTTATGCACACATAGTAAAAGCAAGGTATTTGGAGTAGACGCCACCCGCTTGGTTATAATCGTAACTTTTTGCTTGACAGCACCACAGCACCGGCCCCATACTATTTGTATGTGTGCATACACCAACTAAGCGGGCGGTGTCCGCCTCTAAACCCCTGCACAATCTTTGTGTGTGCGTAAAGTCAATAATAATAAGCGGCAGGCGTCAGCCCCCCATAACACTTGCACCCTCTGTGTTTGTGAATACATTCAGCAGGCGATGCCATTCGCCAATTATTACGCGGGTGCTCCCGAGTATTACCTGGCTTGCTAATACCCGTCTCAAGTATTGTCCACTCGTACGTTATGTGTACAAATATGTATAAACAAATTCTCCGGTCCAATTTGGACCGGAGACTAAGCAAGCATAATCCCAAAAGTGAAGCCCGATTTTCAAGATAATAGGCGTGACAAAAGTTGCCCCAGTTTTCAAGTTACTCAGCGTGACAGAAAAGTGACCCCCGACATCAAGTTGATAAGCGTGACAGAAAAGTGACCCCCGAAATCAAGTTGATAAGCGTGACAGAAAAGTGACCCCTCAGATCACACCACGGGTACCCCCTTGTCCGCTCGATTCCCAAAGACCGTTCTGGGCGTACAGCAGCGGCGTCGCGACAGTTTTTGCACGCCTCGACAGCCAACCACACACCATGGGCCTCGGCCGAGTTTCAGCAACAGGGGTGGGGTGTGTTCGACACGTCGAGGACGGCAGCACGAACAGAGCAGATCAGCACGCAAACACGCCGAGTACAGTACATGACACCTAAGAAGAAACAAGGAATATGGTCCAGGCTCGATTTGGTATTTGAGATAGGGTGCTTTCTAATCTAGTTTCAAGATAACGACACCCGAATTTCTTATTTTCCTCGAAATCTCAGCCTGGCTTTCTCATTAGCCTGTTTCTTATTAGGTGTCCTGTACTGCTGTACGTCAACGCTCGGATGCTTCGTTGTGTCAAAATACAAAACAATACCAAGACAGGTCGACTCGAGTGCACTCGGCGCGTCGCCGCCAGACCAGAGGCAGCCAGCATGGCTACGGACGCTTGGGTTCTGCGCCTAGTACAGCGCACTTGGCGCGTCTCTTCGCGGCGCCAAACCACAACAACAGCAGCAGTTAGTTGATCTCCCCGTTTATTGAAATATCTGCACGTACTACAAGTCGACCTGTCTTGGTATTTTGAATTTTGACACAACGAAGCATCCAAGCGCCGAGCGTTGACTGGTTGTATGTACTGCTACTGCTGCTGCTGCTGCTGCTGCTGCTGCTGCTGCTGCTGCTGCTGTTGCTGCTGTAAAGTCTACGAGTACGGAGACGCGCGCGCCGAGTGCGCTTTTCTTCGTATCTACAGGCCCGAGGCCGCGCCAGCCGGCTGTAGTTTGGCGCTGGCGCACACAGACACAGGCAGAGCACACCAGCGCAGATACCTGAGGCAGTTCAAACGCTGCTTATTTTATGCGAACAATAATGAGCAGTAGAGGCAGGTAGAGGGCAGGTATCCAGACCGCTCGCTATGATAGCTGCTGCATCGCAACATACAGCTCTGTCCCGAAATATAAGAACTTTTATTATAGTTACGTATTAATTTCAACACATTTCTTATATTTCGGGACGGAGTGGTACCAAGAAGAGCGTGGCAAGAAGCACTGCCCTTGCATGGGGCATTCGTGAAGGATCTTGAGTGTCGTTAGGCATTACTTGTGCACGGGACAAAATATATATGGGTCTGATAAACACTACGAGTACATACAGCAGTACGTAGCGAAAAAACAATCGTGCACGCTGGGCAGCGCTGGTTGACAATTATTGTGCGCCCAGATTGTTATTATATGGGTTTTACTGTGTACTCGTACGAGTGCAGCGGTGTCAGGAGCCGGTGCTACCTCTGTCGCGCCCCCCCCCCAGTGAACAGATAAACAAGAAACAAACAAACAAACAAATTGAAACAAATCATATAATTCAGGGCTAGTCTAACCGATACCTTGTGCCGCACGATCTGCCATTTCGGTTCATCATTCATTCATTCGTCGACAGCTACTCGTAGCTGTATCATTACAGCCGCCCCTGCCTACGGGCTATGACAGTAAAAAAAAGGACCTTTTTTTACTGTCATAGCCCGTAGGCCCCTGCCCCCCTCCCACCCTCTCTCCTTGTTGTGTCGCCTTTCTAGGCGTCCTCAGCTGCATGCCGTAGCCGCCTTCTCTCCGCTTCGGCCCTGTGCCACCTCGCCATGAAATGGCCAACCGCCTCAACGACCCCTCGATACCTCACCCCACTCTTCTTAGCCGCCCTCTCTGCCATAGTAACGTCTCTGCTCCGAACAGTAAAGGGGAGCCTTCTGTGGAGCCCTCTGTTGCTGGAAAAACCCTAAGGTCATCTGCTAGACATTGGGCCCTGGGTTATTTTCTAATCGGCCAGGTCCCTGGTTCGCCCCCCCGACAATCATCTCAAACATCACCCGCCGGGTCAGCCGCTCATTGGTCGTGCGCTGTACGGCCTCCGCATGTTCGTGATGCCTCTTCATTTCGACAATTACATGACGATTCGGGATTTTATGTGTTGAGGATTATGTGTATCTTGACGACTGGGTGCATATGTGACGACGCACACTGCTGTTACTTCCTGCTGTCCCTACCCCTAATAAACGACTTGAATCATCAAACCATCGATGGTCTCTGGGTGTATTGGCTATCTTGCTTGGAGCTGACGAACACCGCAAGAGGAGGCGTCGTTTGCGGATGGTCGTATCAACGCTCACGCATGGTGCCTTCTTGAGAGCCTTGGCGGACGACATGATGAGATGGTCGATGCGTTGTCGGCGCTGGAAACCAATAGTCCGAACGTAGGAGGAAGGTTTGGTGTGCCGTTCGGAGCTCAGCGAAGTGCTCCTGGCCAAGGGTCCACGTCACACACCCGTACAGCAGTGTCTCTATCACCTCGCGGCCTTTAGCATGCGCACCTTTAGAGTGAACGGGGCATCCTCCACATCGTACAGCTCCCGCTTGAACCGATCAGCACCTCCAACACTCTGATTAACAACAATTTTCTCTTACGATAGATTGAGACTGGAGACAACCAACGCGGATGATACTCATTCGATTACGATACTATCACATTGGACAAAAATTGCTCGATAATAATGCGGCCCTTTCTCAACACCTTATTTTTTAGAAAGACCGGAGACGAGCAACGCGAATGTTTACTCATTCGATTGCGATATTAACACAAAATGTATAAACAAATGCACTATATATCGTAGCACCTACTTGCACGATATGTATGTATGTAGTGTAATACGATTGAGAGGAATAATACAACAGTAAGTAGCACGAGAGTATATATATGAGTGCCATGTAAATATTAAAACACTGCTACGACGTATAATGTTGTTAGTATCCCCTATAGCAGCTGCTGCTGCTGTGTGTGGCATCCTCTACCACCCTCACGCCCTCGTCGTGGCCTACTGCTGTGCAGCGGCACTGGTGTTTACCAGGTACTCGTATATATACTGCACTATGTTCGTACAAGTACCTGCAAGGTAGTAGTAAATACCTGGCAGGTGGTTTTAGTCCGGAGGTACGTGCACTGAATGTTCCCCATGAGGTACGTTTACCGCCACCCCAAAATACAAAGAACATTGGACTGCCGCGAAATGTTGGAATGCACCTTGAATTTACGATTGGTAGCAAACGCAATGAGACTGGAGCCCATCCAACCGCCACGGGGGGGAATAAATGCCTTGCACAGCAGGGTGGCACGCCACAAACAGCACATTTCATTGAGCAAGGGCAGAACAACGTGTGGAAATAAAAGCATTCAGGGGGCAAGCACTAAGACCAAACCTCAGTTCTACTTTATTGGAAACAAGCTCAATAATTTGTGGGCCTTTCACCTACCTGCTCAAGTTCACAGCAGACGAGAAGGGGCACAACTGTAAGCGGTAGTAGGCCGTCGTAGTGGGTCGTGCCAGCCGAATTAAAGTTAAGGGGATTTCTTGGTACGAGAGGTGCTCCTTGTTTGCCGCGTTTTCGCTTTCTCCATCAATCATCGGGTTTCAGACTTGAAATGGTGGGCGTGTTACTAGGGGATGGGGGACAGAAACAACTTTTTCGAACGCGCTCCGGACCGACCGAAACCCTCAAAACAAACAGAGCCCCTCGACAGGCAGTACCTGGCGTTCCGAAGTCGCTCTCTTTCCTTCGACTGTGTTACCCGAGTACGACTCCCCGCAGCATTGCAGAAACAATAGGCGTTGTGCTCCGTCCTGTCTACTCTTTTGTGGATTTGAACAGGTGAGGCCCACAACATTGTGGAGCTTGTTTCCAATCATATACGTACGTACTCGTAATACCTAACTTTACAAGGGGCTTTCGGCTGACGTCGCCCGATCAACGAATTGAAACCAAGACCTTGGTAATGGCTGCCAGTGGGCGTTAGGAAGTACTTGCGGTTGAAAAATTAATACTACGTAGAGAATGTGATTAAGTATTTCCTTCACCATTCTCGAGTACACAACAGATAGGGTAGCAGCACGCCGCAGTGGGGAGGCAGTAGAGGCATGCTGGTAAAGAGCATTAATGTTGTCGTACGAGTAGTGGTATGTAATGGTTGATCGATGAAACGAAACCAAGACCTTAAGGGGGCGGTGGTTCCCTCAGCGAAGACTCCCGGTTTTGTATAGTAGCGGCGTGCTTATTTGACCGGTCTATTCGCAATTATCTTCTGATTTTTTGGGAGAATTTGGTGTACCGTGAAAATCGAACTATTTTTTAAAAACAACTTGAAAAAAAGACCGATGTGATTATGCACCAGTTGCAGTACGAGTACGTAGCAGCACGACACACACGGTGCCGTCACCCCAGCAATCCTCTTGATCTCTGGCCGACGGTCAGTCGCAAGCGGCCAAGCGCTCAAAGGCCGAGGGTGGTCCCTCGGCTTCCCTCTCGGGCGGTGCTTCCTCTCCCGCAGCCGGAAGAAGAGTAGGAGACGAGATGCTTCCCGACAGGGTGTGGAAAAAAGCCCCAAGGAAAGCCGAGGGACACATGAAGCATTTTTGAGAAGATGGAAAGCATGGTGCCCCTGTCCAGCGACGATGAGAGCCCTGACGGTTGCAGCGGAGCGTGTTGTACGAGCGGTGGTATCCTCTTTGTGCGTGTGTACTGTCCAGGTAGGTACCGCTGCCGAGTGCGTCAAAAGATAAATTCTACGTACGGTTTTGAGGCCTGGTTTGCTTTGTATTTTGCTCTTTTGGTACTTCTACGTACGTACCATCCTTCCGGATACTCGTACGCATTGAACATCAAAAGTTACATTATTGTTCAGAGTACAAGTTAGTACGTAGTAGTACCAAATATATTGTAACCTCATACCTGGCTATATATAGGTATGTATGTACGTACGTACATATGTATAATATGTACATATATAGATGATGTGTCTTCGTTTTTTTCTGTATACGACCAGATGTTTATGTATACATATTATACTTCGTACGATACCTCGTACAGCAGCAGGAGTTGTATATATGAGTATGCATATTATCAATAGTATATACCAGGTATAGTATATACCAGGTATACAAGGCTTGCTGGGAAAATCAGGTAGCGGGAGACACGGAAAACTAACGAACATAAAAAGGCATACTGCGATCAATAATGCACAGACAGGTAAGGTCGTCCAGTGAATACTAATAATCACCCTCTTGAAAATGCATACATGAAAAAGCCTTCATAAAAAAACGATCTCCCCCGCGTAAATATCGAGTGCACTCCCCCCTCCCCCCTCACCCCCCCACCCCCCCGATACCCTCACCATTCATAGAACAACGAGGCACACGAACAACGGAACGAAGAGTCGATCACAGACAACAGATGAAAAACTCTTGACACTATAAGTACTACTGTAGTGTTATACTTGTACGTGAATCTATTTTGTTTTTGGGGTGGGCACTCTACCTAATGTTCATGTATATGTACAGCAGAGCGCTGTATGAAGGGCTCTCCCGGCAGAATCCTGACTGCGCAATATTACTGGGGACCATAGTTAACAGGACCTATGGTGTGCACAAACAAAACTACATATTTACCTGTTTTTACACACAATATTGGTCCTATTTACTATGGTCCTCCGGAATAGTTGGATTTTCGGAAATTTACGATGCAAAATAATGAGTAGATGCCCCCCTGCGGCTGTGTTGCATACACTTGCAGGACCCGCCCCCCATTCCCCACACGAGTGCGACTAGAAACTTGTTAAACCCCCGCGCAATATATCCTCCCTCGACATCCTTCCCGGTCCCCGCGTACAGGGTGCTTGGCCGCCAGAGGAGAAGATCAACGGACGCGATAACTTGCTTATGTTCTTGCGCGCACGGTTCGGAACAACCTGCAGTACCAGGCGGCGTAGGGGATTGGGTGTACGGGGGGCGGCAACCTGTTCCTGAGTGAAGCGCATAGCAGCGGCAAATATTGATTAATGGCATGCTTTGCTTTGTGTCGACAAGCAAGCCTGTACAAAAGGCGTTGCTTTAGTGTAGAAACAAAGATTGTCGGAATTTACTTCGTTTGCTATGATCGAACTTGCTTTTTTACAGGCCGTGGGCAATCTTTCGTCGTCAAGATAGTTTGCCGAATGTGTCGAACCCACTGAGGACCGCAGCGCGAAACATAGTGTTTCGGCCTTGTTTTCGGGGTGGACAGGACTATACATACTAATGCCGGTATGAATTTCTCGCTTTTCACGTGTGAAAGCACATTTTTATGTCGAATCTAATTTTGCAGAATCATTCTTGTTTTTCGTCGCACGGTTTGGAATGACGTCTACAATATAGGTTCCGAGATTCGCCTAGACGCCAGCTATATTTCGTCTTCAAGGTAGTTTGCCGAATGTGTCGAACTAACGGATAACAACAGCGCCGAAAACAGTGTAATGGCCTGTTTTTTGTCTGGGGTGGGCAAGACTATACATACTGAAGCCGGTACTGAAATTCTCTGTCCCGCAACGTCCGTACGTACAAACAAGCCGCATGTTCGTGGATTCGTACTAAGATGTAGCTATCTTCTCTGCAGCGAGTTGCTTTCACTATATACAAAACCTCAAGGAGAACAGCAGAGCCAAAGATAGTGTATTGGCACTTTTCTCGGTGTTGTACGAGGCTAGCATACTAATTCAGTACACTATTTAGGGTTTATTGAGCGGAAAAGGTTAATTTTACGTGAAAGCTAGGTTTGCCGTATTGCAATTATCCGACACGCAACGTAGCGACTTCAAGAAAACCACATGTCCCCAGATTGTCTAAATGTAAGCTATCTTCCTGGCAGCGAGTTCTTGCGCTAATATATCTAACCTAGGGAGAACAGCAGAGCCAAGATAGTGTATGGCACTTTTTGTCGGTGTTCGTACAGGCTATGCATACTAATTTCAGTATACTATTTACGGATTTCTGAGCGGAAAACGTTCAATTTTACGTGAAAGCTAGGTTTCGCCGTATTGCAATTATCCGACACGAACGTCATGCGACTTCAAACAAACCACATGTCCCCAGATTCGTCTGATGTAAGCTATCTTCCTGCAGCGAGTTGCTTTGCACTAATACAAAACCCATAGAGAACAGCAGAGCCAAAGATAGTGTCATAGGCACTTTTTGTCGGTGTTGTCCAGGCTATGCATACTTATTTCAGTACACTATTTACGGATTTCTTGAGTGGAAAAGGTATCAATTTTACGTGAAAGCTAGATTTGCCGTTTTGCAATTATCCGACACGCAACGTCAGCGACTTCAGAGACAAACCCACATGTCCCCAGATTCTTCTAAATGTAAGCTATCTTCCTGCAGCGAGTTTCGTTGCCTAATATACCTAAACCTAGGGAAACAGCAGAAGCCAACGACAGTGTATTGGCACTTTTTTTCGGTGTGTACGAGGCTATGTCATACTAATTTCAGTACACTATTTGGATTTTGGTGCGAGAAAGCGTCAATTTTACGTGAAAGCTAGGTTTGCCCGAAATATTGCAATTATCCGACGCGCAACGATACAGCGACTTCGAACAAACCACATGTCCCAGATTCGTCTAAATGTAAGCTATCTTCCTGCAGCGAGTTTCGTTGCCCTAATATACTGAACCTAGGGAGAACAGCAGAGGCCAAAGATAGTGTATTGGCACCTTTTCTCGGTGTGTACGAGGCTATGTCATACTAATTTCAGTACAGTATTTCGGATTTCTGTGCGGAAAGGTCAATTTTACAGTGAAAGCTAGGTTTGCGGTATTGCAATTATGCCGCCCTGAACGTCACGATTACGACAAGACTAATGACATTCCCGATATTTGTCGTAGACGTCAGCTATCTTTCTTCCTCGAGCTGTCGCACGAAGCGGACAACTCACGGAGAAGAACGCCMGTCAAAACACTGCCTTTTGCGTGGGGAGGTCCGCTTTCTACCCGTACCTGCGCGAAGACCAGCCTCAAACACCTATCGAACGACCAAAATCGGATTCGACTGCTGTGCATGGCATCGTGCCCCAGTTTCGCAGCAGGTGGCYCGTGCAGACCCTCATGCTGCGATATTGTTCAAAGATCGCCGGTGGAGAGGATGTGTGAGGCGTTTGCGGGGACGGGACATGTACACGAGGCGTCTCGGTACCTCCGGCGGGCGGTAAGGGGCTTMTTTTGACCCAAATACAACATTCTGTACCCAA
>MEHQ01001816.1:0-224507 GCA_008828725.1 Saccharina japonica
ACGTAATATATTACATATTACACTATGCTCCAGCCTATATTATGCTCGTCTGCGTAACATTGTCGGCCAAGCATCACTTCGTTCTACAGCAGTACTGAACCAATTCACTTCACCAAAGCCGCGTCGACTCCGAATCCGCCATGGGCTGCAGACGCGGGTGATCGCTGTCTTCGACGACCGAGTGCTTCGAGGTCGTTCGGCGTCTCCTTCCATTATGCTCAGAATTGTTTATCAAAAGCCTCGATGGTTTGGCTTTTGGTCGCCTTTGAAGAGAATGATCTCGTGTGCTACACCATGACCCAGTAGTTTCGGTTTCTAAAAGTGGAACCACATCCCTACGATCACGTAGTTCCATTTGGTTGACAAACGATTTTACTGGTATAATTTCCACCTTTTCATGACTCCCTACGGAAAACGGCCTTGCTCCAGTTCTAAATGCTCGGATTGCCGACATATGAGTAGGTGTGGAAAGTCTAGGTCATGGTTAGCATTTGTTAAGGCATAACCCGTCGTGGGCGTGTGTGCGCGGCTCCTGAGTTAGATAAGGTAGCCTGCCGCATAGGTAAGCACTTCAGCCCGTGTCGAACCAACTGGTTGTTGCCCGAGCTTCAGCTCTCAGAAACTCATATAGAAAGAAGAACGGCGCTCAAGCCAGTGTGTTTATTATCGCTCTTGTCCAAGAGAGCAGGATGAAGAGGAGGAGGAGAGAAGAAGAGGAGTGACGGAGAGTGCGTGTGCACGGTCGATCGATCACGTAGCTCCCAAGTCTCAAGACCCCTCGCATGCGGTGAAAACTACTGTAAAGCTCGAACAAAAAACTTCGGTTGAACTCTAAACGGTGTTTCAGGGTTCTCCCGCAAGTATCCGAGATAACTGATTCCACAGGGTTCCACCGCATGCTACTGAACCGGCATTGGTCATACCGCTGATTGTACTGCCGTAGCACTTTGTGCTTCTGCTGTGGCCTACTCGCTACAGACGCTATGTTACCGATCAGCGACTCGGCTACTGCTGGGTGGCATGGTAGCCATCCTTAACAACACTTATGTCTCAGGAGGCGTATCGATCAGACGCGTTTCTCATCACGGAAAGCGCCTCTTACTCGAAAACGGCTCGCCGTACCCCTGGTACCCAAGACGAACTTGAAAAATCGCAGTTTCTCCGGCTGCTTAATACTGTTTTAACACAGATTTTCGACGAGGACGCCGATAACTAGTAGGTGAATATACCTGGGTCTCTAGTTTGACCGTCCGTTGCGTCCTACGTGGCCACAGCAGAGTGTAGATACCAAACAGAAGCTCCGAAACGATCAACGAGTCGTTTTCGAGTAAGAGGCACTTTCCGTGATGAAAAACGCGTCTGATTGATACGCCTCCTGCGACACAAATGTTAACCAGGACCTAGGCTCTTCAAATCTACGCATATGTCGGCAATCCGAGCATTCGAACTGGAGCAAGGTCGTTTTCCGTAGGGAGTCGTGAAAAAGTAGTTTTATTACCAGAAATAGTATGGCAACCGAAAAAAAACTAATTTATTTTGTATTTGGTCTTATTTGTTTTGCCCGAAGAGGCCCCTTAATGAATCGAGCGATTTTTGTTTATTTATTGTTTTAACGTGGATTGTGGTTTGAAAAATCCTTCAAACCACAGTAAAAAACAAGCAGCGTCAGTTTTAACTTGTTATTTCAACTCCATAGGGCATATAAAACGAACAACTCGGTTATCCTTTCATTTGTGAGGCTTTGTACATATTCGGGGACCGGGGACATTTCGTCCATGTGCATGGATTTCGCCATAAAATACCGTATATTCATCTTCCTCGAAAATTCAATTTTTCTTCCGACGCGAAGAGTCAAGTTTTTCAGACTTGGGGTTGAGCGCAGATTGATCAAAATACTGAAGACAGTGATAAAAGGTGCGTATCCGAGCACAGATAATGGCACATTGCGCTTTGCACACATTAATTTAGCTTATAAAGGTTGCCTGCGCGGATATTCGACAAACAAACGTGTTTAGGTCTCCGCTTGCACTCAGAAACCCCGAACCTCCAGTTTTGTTACCCCAAACAATGCCCAATCAACACCCGCCGACGCCATCGCCGACACGTTGACCATCGCCCAGCACGTTACTCAACCCTCGCCAAGGTTCAACTCGTTTGGCGCCGCCTGTCCGCACCCACCTCCCAGCCTTTATATTATGCGCCAACCAACTTGAACTAGCCAGCTATCATTCCCTTCTGCATCGCTTCACACTGTGGAACAGCTCCCACACGCCGAAATCACCCCTGCTCACGGTTAACGTCTGCGCTACTGCTTGCACTGTGGAGTCCCTCTGATTTTGTATGGACGCGTGCACCCGCTAACACCCGTTTACCGCTCTCCCTTCCTCTCTTGTTGTGGTAATCGCCTCCAAACTCACGCCAAGTGCGGTAATGCACGATGGCGAGCCCGCGTTGGGTCCGCGTGCCTAACCGGTGTACCCGACGCTCGATCCGTTCGTATTTGGCATTTTATCTGCGCAACGCCGCTTCTGTCGAGCCACCATTGCTCTATGCAATCAATGCTGTACGAAGGGTTTTGGGGATGCGGAAAGCACGAGAAAATATGAATTGGGAAACCGCGGTGTATCGTGCCAGTATCGGATATTTCTATTAAGGCTTCGAAATTATCGACGTCGCCTTCTTTTATCGATAGCTCCCTTTGACAATCGACTCCACCGCTCCGCAGTATACCTTCTCCGGCGACTACCTCACTGAGCACGCGTGCGAGTGTCGAGTGAGATAGCCCAAAATTGGCGCGATGTGCAGCTTCGGTATGACATTGGGTATCATAACATTAACCAGACGAGGCACCTGGTGTATATTTCATTTGTCGTATTCACCCTTATGTCATCTCTCCTTCCTACTTCTATAGTCGCGACTCGGATCCGAGGTCACATAGAAGGGCCTCATATATGTGCTGCCCACTACAGTTCGCGCCTCGCACTTTTTATCGTGATTCGACTATACTCCTGTCTTCCCTCGGTGGCTCGCGTCCAATTGCACCTACCCACGCTCCGCGCTCTCAGCAGTTGCTTCCTTGTATACCGTTACAGTATATGTTTTGCAAAACAAAACACAATCTCGCCACGGTCGGATTCGAACCCAAGCAGTCAACGCTGTTAATAGGATCATTCATTGGAGGGTTGTCTCATCGGGGATACCATACCTACGGTTTGCATAATAATGAATTCCAAGATTAAGATTAAGTCGGACGCGGTCTCCTAAAATGGAGGTTTCCTGTAACACCATAACAACACCACAACACCATATCTGGTACCATATATATATATTGTTTTTTCATGCATACCAGATAAGAATCAGTGGTGGGCACCCCTACCAAACCGAACCAAACGAAAAATCTCGGAATTCCGGTATCGGTATGCGGTACCGAATCTCGTGAAAAAACTGGTTCGGTATCGGTATTATAAAGAAAAACGAAATACCGGAAATACCAGAATCCGGTATTTCGGTATATTTCCTCCCTTTTTCAGGATGCCCCCGTTGTATTTGTATTTAACAACACCTACGGCCTAGACTCTAACCACAACGAACCACAACTCACGACGTTTCGGGCATTTTGCCGGTGCCGAAATACCGATACCGTCAACACGGTATTGAAGCGGTATTTTGTCATCCCCCCAGTAAGGTACGTCTGCGGTGCATGTGTTATATTGGGGCAGGTACGACTGGTTTGTAGGCTTCCGTTGATGCGCTTCTTTGCGTGGGACTATAGGCTACCTACCGTATACCGTATACCACGGGAAAAGTACACCCTCCTTAGATATCACCCCTCCCCCCACTTGAGCACATGAGAACACCCGGTGACATACGTTTTGGGCTGTTTTTCATCGTCGCTTTATCACCGGGAGTATTGAATACCACACACCCTAGGGAGGTGCGTCTGAAAACAGCATCAAACGGCAAATTATCACACCGTCTGGTGGATACCATTCACCCACAACACTTGCTACTACTTTTCCTGTTGTACACTACGCCCCAATCACCGGCGCCGGTACTAGGTTTGTGGCCAATCGCGGAATGTGTTTCCTGCCATTGTAGCATTATCTCGAAAACCAACCAGTGCGTAATTATATATATGATATACGTTGTATTATTCGAGGCGTCAGCTGGAAACAGAGGTTTCACATGATCATGGCCGCAGTTAGTTTTTCAGCGGGGCAAGAGCCTCTGAGGTGCAATCTTCGGGAGCTTTGACATTGTTGAATTCCGATGGTAGTACTTTATTCAGGGCACACGGTCTTTAAGGCTCCGTTACCTGTTGCGTGAAGCGCGGGAAGGACATGCCCAACGAGCTTTTCACCAACGGCGAGAAAGGTTGCGCGACGCGAAACCTCGTGTTGCGCTGCGCGCACCACGCCTCTCGACGCCTGTTGCGCCAAACAACAATGGATTGCAAAGTACAACAGCTAGTTAATGCCCTACCGGTAACCGTTCTGCGGCATTGCAGCAAGCCGGGGACCGTTGCTGTCATGTCTAATATCAGGCGTGGGCTTTACCGTCAACGACAGTATTGCGTGGGAATGAAACATGCAAGATGGTTTCAAACTGAAGCCTCTCACGTGATAGCACACCCCTTGTTGCCGGCACCACTCCCTTTTTTGTCGAACACCTTGCTGTCACACCCTCTTGTTATCACACCATCTGCGATCTCGCCGAGGTCTATTAACGCTCCTTACGCAGCAAATATAACTACCGTTAGCACACCCCCTCAATACCACAACTCCTCAATACCACACCCCTTCGTTATCGCACGCTCTCAATACCACACTCCCTCGTTACCACACCCCCTCAATACCACACCCAGTCATTACCACACACCCCCATAACGGCATGCCCGGTGATAATATTGTTGAACGTCGCATTGTTATGACCGGGCTGTGCTTGCTTCCGTGTTATACGGTATACGCCAGAAAAACGAGCTACTGTAACAGTAGTAGTACATAGTAATGTTATAGCGCGAGAACATCATGATCATCGGATAGGGATGGGCACTGGCATAGTATGTACTGTCACCATAATAATAATCTACTGATTGACCCGGCCAGTTTATTCTTAGGTACGAGTAGTAGCTTTTATCTTACGAACGTTCAAGAAACACGCCAGAGTATAGTACATAACCCCATCAAGCGCGTTTCGGGAGGAGAGAGGAAAGAGAGGAGCTCCTCGCCACCCCCCGGTTGTTGGGTATTTTGACGCGTTATTTCCTTCCGCTTTGTTCCATGGCTGGTCTATTTCTCTACGTTGTGCACTTATTGCGTTGTGTACTCGATACTTGATACCGGTTACATTGATCGTTCCTTCGTTCGGTGGAATTGAGTGTGCTTTCTTTCAGTTCGCTCATGAGAACCTGCTACCCTCTGCCCCGAGGGTAAGAGCGATTTGCAATATACCGCGCGAATACCAAAAACATGAAGATTGCCACATCAACAACACCCCTCGTTCCGTGTATTTTTATCAATATTCATTGATTTCTTCAGCTGTTCCGTGTCGGCGACCGTAACCAGCCCCGGCCAATGCAGGCCCCTATTCATACGGGAAACAGCGCGAAAACGCCTTATTGGGGGTTTTCCGGTGGCGCCTCCAGCAGCCCCCCCTTCACCAGCCACGGGGGGGGGCGAATCGCCGAGCTACGCTCGGTATTCTCGCTTCGCTCGGCATTCTGTACTACTGCTGCTGCTGCTGCTGCTGCTGCTGCTGCTGCTGCTGCTGCTGCTGCTGCTGCAATCCAGTATGCCGATTGATTGTGAGGACAGTATAATCGCTACCGTCAGTGAGTCAGCCAGTGCCCCGTCCAACACTACAGTTGTTTGAGCATCAACCATTAACAACGAAGAAGCTACTGTAGTTATAATGCCTTTTGTCGGACTTTCAAGATTGTCGCAGGGGCCCTGGTGATGTTATGATATGTGATAATAATGCTACAGTACCCACACACACTACTAGTACGGGTAAGTCTTATCAATAGTGTAATAATAGAATACTCGATGCTACTGCCTACTGCATGCTGCGTGTATTCCTATGCCCTAATGTCGCACCATACTCGGTACCAAGTCCAGCCAGCGAGATACATAGAGCTAGCACTATTGTCTGGAACCGAGAAATACCGAGCTTCGTTTTGCTGCGATACCGGAAAATACCGGAAACAATACCCAAACTCATCTTTTCGCTGTATACCGCAAAATATAGGGACAAATACCGCAATGGTTTCGAACGACGATTTAAACTGATAAAAACGAAGTCCTGTTTTCGAAATCGCTATCCGCCAAACTGGTATGATACACGTGATGTGAATATACCTACCAGGCGCATACCACATACTAAACACATATAAGTATTAACGTCATACCTATATATTACATGCACCATACAAATTCGAGGCCGTCCCTCGCTTGGCTAATATAATATTGTACCTGGACTCAGGCTCGCTAAAAACTCCAAGTACTAGTACAGGATATAAACTTTTTTGTGTGTTTGTTTGTGTGTTTGTTTGTTTTAGCATCCAATTTAGTATATTTCCCCTCCTCTTCTCTCTCCCTCTTTAGTCGTAACTCGTATCTGAGGTCACTACGAAGTAAGCTCTAGCGGCCAAGATATGTCTTAAAGACTGTCTTACAGCCCTTTCTCAGCAGGGGCTTGTCTTAGACTCCGCTTCGTGAGGCAGCGTCCCTATTATGCTCGAAAAGGGGCAATACAGATTTTTGCGCACCAAAACAAACCCGTGACCCCAAGGCCAACATAACATTAACATTGTACTTCTAGATTCACGCATGCGAGTGCAGACGACCTTCGTGTGTTGCCGGAGTTGAGTGGAGTGAACGGTTATACTACAAATCAAACACCAACCACGGATAAATGCATATCTTACCCTCGATCACAACATAGCGAGCTGTACACTGTTGTTTTTCATGTTGTTCATTTCCGCCGGTGCATGCACGCACCCGCACTGTCTGCTGAGTATATACGTTGAGCGGTGTGACCGCTTGCCATCAGATGGAGTTACAAAAATTAAGATTCAGCGTTGGATTGTTATGATGTACAATCTGTATATGATACAATGATACGCTGGGCCACAGCCACCATCATCAACTTTACGTTTCAATCGCTCCCTCGCTTTCTCACGCCGTTGTTTCCGTGTGAGATAAAAACGATGGCATGTGTCTCAAGGGTATACAAGGCTCCGAGTCCCTGACACCCAGAGCTCAGAATGCAAAACCAACAACTGGACAATTGTGATCCCAGGAAATAATAAATCAACTTCTATTTTTTTAAACGCCCCACCCCCCTCCCCCCCCCCCAGCGAAAACAAATAGGGGGGGGGTCTCTAAAACCAAGTGAAAAAAGAACAAAAAACGAAAACAAAATGGTTTTATCGCTCATTTCGTCCTGTGATCACAGCGCTGCGTTTTTTTTGTCATTCTGACCTTCCTAGCAGTTTGGTGTCGTTTTCTCGTTTTTTCGCATACCCTTGCGTGCGTCGTCAAAGACTTCCTTCGGGACTAATTACTGTTTATTTTGTTTCAATTTTTTTTTCGTGGACTACACATTTGTTTTTGCGTTAGACGATTGATTGTTGTTTTCGGCCAAAACTGACAGGGGGGGGGGGGAGGAGCAGTAATCAATCATGGTGGCCTTTTGGTTTGCCACACGTGAAAAAACTCCGAGCCAAAAGATAACCCCAGATTTTGTGTTTACCATCATCGTATCTATCTACTTCATGTATGTCTATTTGTGGCAATTATATTATCAACAAATATATCATGCTTTAAAAATGTGATATTTCGTTGCGCCCGTCTCTGTCGTACCAGTGTCGTACATGTGATGATGCGTATGTGATGCGTATACCTTGGTACATATATCATCTCTCTTTTCCACTGCCAGGGCGAGAAAATGCAGCGAGACAAGTCTAAGACATCCAACTAAAACATTCAAGACACAGAAAGGCAATAAATGTCGTGCCTTCTTACTCGATTTGTTTTCGCCTGCGGCGGGCTTCACGGCGCATGTCTTGACCCTTTTTTGGCGTGTCTTAGCCGCTAGGGCTTACTTCGTAGGCTCTTCTCCTTCCTCCCTACTACGGTACGTGCGTTGCATTTTTATCGCCAGAATATTTCAGCACTTTCTTCCCTCGTCGACTCGCGTCGAATGCCGCCTACCCACGCTACGTACGTACGAAGGCACTCTCAGCAATTGGTTCCTTTTAGTTTTTGTAAACAATGAAGTCAAAATCTCACCACGGTGGGGTTTGAACTCGGATACCAACGCTATTAATATTATTAACGTACTACCACCCTGGGGTGGTTGGGTACTGAGCTACAATGCGGTATGGGGCAACCCTGACTACCGTAGTAAGTTGAGACGAGACAACCCTTGGTCACTCACAGGTTTGATGTTCGAAGTCTTATAATATTATGTTATCACGCTGGTCCTGGGCTCAGAGATTTCTGACACCAGGGGGGAGTAATTCTGATTTGCTCGATGCGCGTTTCATCAGAAACACGCCACCTCAACAATAGAGGGGAAAACGGGATGCCGTGAATACCATGACACAAGCCCACCCTGAAGGGCAGTATACGCAGATGCATAGAAATCAGGAGGGTACAAAATCCATCCAGAAAAATCTGAGAAATGGATCGAAGATACTGTGCTTCACAACCCTCTCCCACACCTCTATAACTTGTAAGGCGAAAGCCTGGTAAATCTGAAGGAAAAATAAGAATCTGCAACTTTACAGAAGGATACTCGAGGGAACGAAAGATACGCCGGCACGCAGTGTTGGCAAGAAAAAGATTCCAGAGAGTATTATACTGTAATACTAGACGGCACGAATTTAGGTGTCGTAATGAGTGCTACCACGTATGACTCCCGGCCTATGATACAGGGGGGAGGAACAAAAATACGAGATATGCATGCAGAATGCCAAAAGGGGAAACAAAGCAAAAACAGAAAACAGGGCACGGTAGTCCACAGACCCAAGGATGATACGCGGTGAGCGATCTTAAGACGAAGTGGTCTGGTGGAGCGGTGCAAAGTGCACGGCCCAAGTGGGAAAATAAGAAGGCGCTCGATAGTCGAGGTGGCCATGCGGTTTGTGGGAAGGACTTGCAGCACACTCAAGAAGAGAAGCGCGGAAAAAGTGAGTACACAAACAGACGGTCAAGCAGGAGACGCGGCAACTGAACCAAAGACAGGAGCCAGCGTTTGGGGATGGTGTGTAAACCGTTATAAGGGACGCGCCCGGTATCGACAGACAGAACGAAAATGTCAACCGGGGGTGTCGGATAAGCTAAACACAAAAACAAAATATTTTCCGAGATGGCAAAGTGGCCGATGGGCTCGCCTAATAGGTGGGGCAAAGAGGGGGACACCATGGCAAACGAAAGAAGGAAATATTGCGGCTGACGGAACACCCGTGTTGGATACAAGAGCAAGCGACGTGCGGTACAGATAGTCCGATCTCAACAAACGTTTCAGGTTCTCAGGCATGGGAAAAAAAGTTAATGCGAGAGGTGACATAAAGAAATCGTCGAGACGGAGTACCGATATTTCACGGGTAACACAACCCAGACTATCTACGAAACGCTATTCTTGAAGACATCTATTGAGTTAGGGGGGGGGAACAATTAAGGACTCTGAAACCACCACCACCATTACAGAACAATTAGTTCGTCGCGGCGGGGTCGGCAAGTCCGACGCCGCGGGACTCATCTACGTTACTCAAGATTCCATGCTGAAGGGCTCTACCTTGACGAGTTTGAAGGCACCACGAACTACGCTCCGCTCCAATGGCTGCAAAGTAATTAGAAGAAGAGAGCTTGAGCTTGACAGGCCCGGGGTCGTCCAAGAAGCGGACGATGTAGGTGGAGGTTGATGTGGTGTGCACGGAGATTTTTGCCGAGCCACCAATGATGATCGCGGGCCTTGTACCAGAAGTGGGCGCCGACGGTAAGGATAGAGCCGCTGAAGCTTCTGATCCGTGCTTGACGCGTGACGAGGAGGTAGCCGGGAGACAAAAATCGGGCGCCCTGATATCGTGAGAGTTCTCGCTGGGCAGCACCGACGCGCATGCGACGGTACAACCGATTTTCCTGTTGAAGATGAAGTGGTGTGCCCGCCCAGTAACGGAGAACATGTTGTCGAAAGTGTTGGAGGTCCATCTCCCGTTCCCATGATGGGTGGAGGAGACATTTCCAGTGGGTTTCGTAGAGGACGGCGACGACGCCGCCCCGACTGCGAACCGACCGGTGGCTGGTGATCTTGTCGACCTCCAGACGTTCGGTGGGCACAGTGACATCGTCCTCGGTGACGTGGTAAGGGGGGGACTTGGAGGTGTAGTTGTTGAGAACGTATGGTGTGAGGCCAGCTGGGAGAAACCGTGGGAGATCTGAACTGTCATGGGGGTTTGCGCAAGGTTTGCAGCGAACCACTGATACGCAGCAGGGCGCGTCCGTGCCCGGCATGTCGTTCGGGCGATCGAGGTAGAGAAGCTTGGCGGTCAGAGGGCGACCGTCAGGCGTAGCTTCTGCCGGGGAGGGGCCGACGGCTAAGATCTTGAACGGCCCTGTCCAATTGAGCGAGAGTTTCGCTCTGAGGACCTTGGCGTCGGTGCCTGCTTGGGCTCCTCGCCGGATGGTAGAGGCGGTGTTGTAGATCCACACCCAACCACCGACGGCGTAGATAGGGAGTTGTTTGAGCCCGTCGGAAAGCGCAGAATTGTGGCGTTCGACGCGGGCCACATTCAGGGCGTGTTGTTCGCGAACGAGGGCGAACGAGCGCCGTTGGCGGTCGGTGGCCAGATCGACATAGTCGAGCTGGTCCCGAGCCAGGCTTTGGTGTCCACGAGCGTACGGGTGCTGGAAGACGGTGAGGGGTAGGCGAGGGAGGCGGTTCATGTGCACCTCGTTCGGGGCTAGCCCTGTGGCGGCACTGACGGAATTGTTATAAGAAAATTCCACGTGCGGCAGATGGGCATCCCAATCATTTTGTTGCTCATTGACGACCATGGCGGCGAGCATCTGAGCCATGGTATGATCCACGCGCTCGACGCTGCCGTTGCCGTTTGGATGATAGGAGCTTGTCGCAGTTTTGCGAATGCCTTGCAGTTTCTAGATAGCGTGAGAGAGCTTGGAGCAGAACTGGAGGCCGTTGTCAGAGTGGAGACTAACGGGGCATCCCGACAAAGGGATGTACTTGTTGACCAGAATGTCCGCGGTGCCCTCGGCGGTAAATTCGGCTGCCGCGACGGCGTACATGTCTGCGCGCCGGCTGAAGCGGTCGGTAAAAAGGAGAATGTAGGAGTTTCCTTTGGCCGTGACCGGGAGGGGGCCGAAATAGTCGACGCTAATCGCAATGCCAGGTCCCAACGGCAAGGGGAGCGACATGATGGGCCATCGAACTGTTTGTCTGGACGACTTGCGAGCTTGACACTGAAGACAGGGCCGAAGCCACCATCGTGTGCTCAGGTTCATGCCGATCCACCAGTAAAAGCGCTCGAGAATGGAAAGTGTACGATCGACTCCAAGGTGACAGGAAGCTTTGGCGTGGCAGGCTTGCATAATCCACGGCCGCATGAGGAGCGGTACGTAAATTCGCGTTGGCTCGTCGTTGAGTAGGCGACCGGCGCGCCCGGCGGGTGCGCGGGAACCGGTTGCCGGGGCAGGAGTTGGTTTCCGTACCAACAGAAGAGTCCCATCGTCGTCCGTGTGGAGGCGTCTTTTGTCAGCTAAGGTGCGTATTTCCGACAGAGAGGGCCGTTTGAAGGACGGGAGGTGGTGGAGAAAGTCGTCGGGAAGCACGGAAGGGCTCCCGAGGAGGATATATCGAATGGCTTCATCACAGGCAGGTTCGGAGCGTTGCTCTCGTGCCCAATCCGCGTGGGGGTACTGTTCAACGGAGTCCCGAAAGTCCAGCTCCACCGGGGATGGTACCTCGGGGAGGAGAGTTGGGGGGGTGGCGTTCGAGCTTTGCACACCTAGGAGCTGCGGAGAAGGCTCAGTCACGGTGGTGGCCGGCGGGGCGGTCACTACGGGAGCCGGCGGAGGGGGGGGAGCGGGCCTCCCGATGGGGGGGAGGGCGCTTGTGGCCTATGAGGCTGTCGCGCGGTAGCTGCTGTTTTGCAGCTGGTGGCACACGGGGGCCGGGAGGTCGAAACCGTAGTTGACTGGAGGCTTAGGAGATCCAGTGGCGGCGGCTTGACGCCGGCGCGTTCTCGTCGAGATGAGTTCCGACGGAACGAGGGAAGGCGGGCGAGCCTGAGGAGTTGAAGGGAGCTGAGGTGGAGCCAGGGGCACTACCGGGCTAAGAGTCCGGGTGGCCGTCGCTCTTCGCGAGGCTGCCTGAAGCTGAGAAGGGGATGCCTGAGAACCGAGGTCTCCGGCGTCGCCGAAAGAAAATGGCGGGGGGTTGGGGGTCGAGGGTGGGACAATGTCATCACACACGCCAACCGAACCACTTTGAGGAGCGAGGGCGGAGGAAGTTATCGTCAACTCCGTAGTGCCTGAAGTTGGGACACGAGGCTGGGCAGGCGCGGGGGAAACTATGTTCTGACTGGCGCCGGCGAGAGCCGTGGAGGGTACAGCGGGCACGACAAGCACCGAATATAGGGGTTGTTGGTCGTGTGAGTGCTGGAAGAGAGGATCCGACAGGGACCTCGTGGGAAGACGGTGGTAAGTGCATGAGCGGCGAATTCTCCATATGGAGCATCGAGGTCGTCAATCCTCATTATTCGCGGCCCGTGTTCGCGAAAATCACGAAAATCGGTGCGGGAGAGTGGGAGCCTACCCAAACCGATGCTTTGGCTGGAGGGCGCGAGCCCACCCAAGCCTAGACTCAAGGTCCGGGGGCCATTAAGAGAGAGGTCTCCAGAGCTTATGAGAAAGATGCGTTCTTCGTCGGACGCTGTCAGGCAGCTACGCTCGCTGCGGTCATCTTCGGACGCAGGTAGCGGCGAGCGAGACAGGAAGTCTGCGTTACCGTTGGCGTTGCCTTTGCGGTACTCTAAAGTATAGCGATACGCCGTGAGAAATTCGAACCATCGTTGGACGTGGGGGTTGTGATTAGCGACTTTGGCGAAGCTTTCGAGCGGCCTTGTGGTCCGAGAAAATGCGGAAAATGGTACCACAAATAACCACGTAGGCGCTTGATGCTCCAGACGATACTACCAGCCTCGAGATCGAGCGGGGTCCAGTGTCGCTCGGACTCGAGGGTAGCGCGGCTGATGAAAACAATTGTTTTTTTTTTTTTTTCTCCCATTTATTATCTTCGCACTTCCGTCTCTCCCTCCCTAGTCGTAACTCAGATCCGGGGTCACAAAGTAGGCTCCTCTCCCTCCTCCCCCACTACGGTTCTTGCCTTGATTTTTATCGCGCAGAGGGTTCAGCCTTCCCAACGCTCGTCGACTTTCATCGAATTTTGCTAACTCACGCTCTCGCGCTTTCTGCTAGTCAAGATATTTTTTGCGAGAAAAAGTGCCTAAGAGCATGCACTCGGCGGGGCTCGAACTCGCTTTCTTGACGCTTACAGGCTTCGTGGTTACCTTCTAGCCCACCGGGGCGAATAGGGCGGATGGAATCGTACTCTTGTTTCTGTTCGAGTGTGGCTCCAAACCCGTCGACGCTTGCATCGCAGTAGAGGAGGAAGGGGCGGGAGTTGTCGGCGACCGCCTTCCAGTCGGGGTAAACCAAAACCGGGGGCGCCGAGAGTTCTTCGAGAAGTTTCCGCACGATGGTTTCCATGTCAGATGTGAAAACGAATTTTACCCCTTGCTTCAAGAGGGAGGTGATGGGTCGAATTATTTTTGCCATCTCCGGCAGAAATTTCCTGTAGTAGGACAGACCACCGAGGAGGGACCGTAGCTGTTTGAGGTCCTTGGGCATCGGCATGCTCATGAGGGCGGCGACTTTGGAGGCGTTCGGCCGAATGCCCGCGGGCGAGATCGTGTGGCCGAGGAAATCTGCGTCGGTGGCACCGATCTTCGCTTTCGAAGGTGAGAGCTTGAGATTGTGCTTTCTCAGCCGCTTGAAAAGCTCCATGATGTTGAGAGGACATGGGAAGCTGGGTCTGGGTCGAAAACGATTGCGTCATCGAGGTAGGCGGCCACGTTGGCTAGGCCTTTGATTACTTCGTTGATGACCTTGGCGAACCATCCAGGTGCTGCGCTCCTCCCTGGTGGCATGACGAGCCACTCGAAAAGCCGTGTGAGCGTGCAAAACGCCGTGAGGGGGATCGTGTCTTTGTGGATCGTGATCTGATGGAACGACGAGACCAGGTCAAAGAGCGAGAATATTCGGCCGCTGCCCAATTTGTCCAAGACTTCGTCGACGCGGGGGATGGGGAGCTGACCAAGGATGCTGATATTATTCAGCTTCTTATAGTTGATCGTGAGTCGAATCCCGCCCGATTTCTTGGGTATGAGGACCACAGGGCTCGCGTAAGGCGAAGTAGAGTGTTGAATGAGGCCCGCCGCTAGATGATTCATCCAAAATAGCGTCCATTTGTTTAGCCACTATAGGATTTACGCGGTAGGGGCGAGAGGTTACCGGAGGAGTGCCAGGGGGGACCGTGATCTCGAACGGCAGTAGGGAGCACGAGCCGAAGTCAGTAGATGACGTGGAAAAGACATCTGCAAACTCGATAAGGGCGTCTCCCAGCTGAGTTATGACGTTAGGGTCCCAGCCTGGGCCGTGGAAATCGAACGAGATTTCTCGGAGGTGTGCTGGTAGTTTGTGCCATACCTTGAGAAAATTGACTCGTTGTTCGGCGGGTAAACGCTCTAGTAAATAGGGGGGGGGGTCGAGGTCGGCCGTTGTAGGCTTAGATAGTTCGGGCCCGCCTCGAGGAAGGTTTTCTTGCAAATGATGGACGAAGGGGTCAGCGCAGGTTGGCGGGGTAAACATACCGGCCGAAGGGGGCGTGACAGGACCCGGGACGGCCATGTAAGGTCCGTCGGGGGTGATGGGGCGCGGGGTCGAGGCACTGTCGTCATGGTGTAAAACTGATGCGACAGGCACGCGAAGAAGCGGGGAGGGGGGGGGTACCGAGCAGATCGCCAGGTTCGAGCTCCACTGTTCCGGCTAGCGGGATGTGTTGAAGGCCGTTTTCAACAAGGTGTTCGTCAACGGAGAAACCGGGGGAACCACGTAGCATCCCCACAAGGTATCTGCCGGCGAGAGCTGGCGCTCCATTGCTGCCAACCAGGGAGACTTGAACAAGCTGGTGATCGCGTGAGAGCGATATGCCGTCGTCACCTGCGTAAAGAAGGTGGTAGCCACCGGCTGGGGCCGAGAAATCGGAGACCAAGGCGACGGCGCCGGTTGAGGTTTGGTGAGATAAAGTGAGCTCACCTAAAACGCGATTATCGCGTGAGGGCGGGGGCAAGGTGCGGTAAGAGCGCTCGCCGAACCGCATCCAGCTGTCGCGGCCAAGGAGGACGTCTTGCTGCATGGCCTCGGGGGGGGGGGCGTACTCATTTGTTGCTTGCCTTAGTCATTTGACCATTGACCACGCATCCCTTTCGAGACGGAGCACCGTTCCTACTCCTAATAGAGACACCTCCAACACTTGGGCGCTCATTACGTTGTTTCCATATATTACAAAGAAACTTTTTGCTAATCTTATCCCCTTCCTGTTTCGCCGCCTGTGGCCACCATCTATCTCCTAAGATAGCGATCGTTTTCTCGCTACTATTTAGTGTACCAAACTGCTCCATGTCACACTCGTCTATTTTCCTCATCTCCTCCTCTAGCACATCCCTTTCCTCCTTGTACCTTTCACATTCTCCCACTATGTGAACTCTACTCTCTATGGCTTTGCCACATGGGCACATCTGTGCCTCTACTTCCTCCTCCTCCCGGCTACTGGTATACCTCCTTCTTCTTTCTGGCAGGTCCAGGTCCCCTACACGAAATCGCAGTTTCAGCTTTTTCGCGAAGTCCATTGGGCCGTGCAGATACCTTTTCATTCCTATTCCTTCTCTCAACCCCCCGTACATCTCTAAGTGTTCTTCCCCTTCCACCTTCTTTCTCAGTGCTAGCCTTTCCCTTCTTTCTATCCTTTCTTTCACTTCTGTCTTGTATCCGCTAAATTTCTCTATGGCCAGCGTCTCTTTTTGGTTTCCTATTTCCTTCCATACTTTCTCGACTACGCTATCCCACCTTATTCCAGCTCGCCCTTTGGTTACTTTCTCCCATACAGCTTTATCGGCTATGGCTGGCAACCTCTTATTTGGCATGTTCTTTACTTTATATTGCCATTTCAACTTACGCACGTCTCTATTTGTCTTAAGTGGGTACATTCCCAGTTCTGCTCTCAATACTGTATTACTCGTCGTACTTGAGCATCCTAGTACTTTTTTAGCTGCTGTCATCTGTACTGTTTCCAGCTGTTTTACGAGCTTCGCGTTCCCTTCCCATACTTCTCCTGCATATTCTAGCTTTGGTACAATCACATTCATCAGTATACATCTCTTAATTCTAGTGTCAAGGTGCGAGTCTGTTAGGACTGCTTCCATCTTGCCTACGTGTGCCTTACCCTTGCCTATTATTTTATTTATGTGTGCATCCCAAGAGCAATCTTTTGAGATTTCTACGCCAAGGTACGTATACTGGTCTACGATCGGTAATTCATCTTCTCCCCACTTCCACTTACAAGTTACCGGACTCTCCTTATCTTCGTTACATACAACTACTGCGCACTTTTTTACGTTCGCCGTCACTCTCCACTTCCTGGTGTACTCGATTGCCTTCTCTATTTGTTTCTGCAGTCCTTCGGGTGTTTCTGATATGCAAACGAAATCATCAGCAAACATCAATCCCGACACCGTATCTTCCCCCACCGTGACTCCCTGCGATGCTGCTTCTACTGCTACTATCATGTCATTAATGTATACCTTGAATAGGTTAGGTGATAGCGTACATCCCTGGGCAACTCCCTGTAGGATATCAACGTACTTCGATATTTCCCCGTCCAACATCACAGCACTTCTCGCACATTCCGTCATCTTCTTCATCATTCTCCACATCTTTCCTCTTATCCCTATTTCCCACAACTTTTTCCACAGCCCATTTCTCCATACTGTATCGTAGGCCTTCTGTACATCTAAAAAGAAACAGTACGTTGTTAGCCCCGCGTCTTTCCTGCCTTGGATTATCTTACCTAATGTGTACACATGGTCGACGCAGCTACGGTTTGGCCTAAATCCTGCTTGCCCTTCGCTAATCTTTTCTTCCTTCTCCATCATTGTTCCCATTCTATCGTTCAAAATCTTACAGAACGTTTTACCTACAGTGCTTAGTAGCGTTATTCCCCTATAGTTACCCGGGTCAGCCTTGTCTCCTTTCTTAAACAAGTTTACTACTACTCCTTCTCTCCATCTCTTAGGTGCGTACTCGTTTTTCCATATCCAGTTATACAACTTAACCATCATGGTAAGCATTCCTTCTCCCCCGTACTTCATAAATTCATTAACTATTTGGTCTGCCCCTGCTGCCTTTCTATTCTTAAGTTTAGCTACACACTTCTTAACTTCTTCTCTTGTGAACTCTCCCTGTAACCCTTCTGAACCACTGTCTTCCCTTTCTGATGCATCTACGTTCGCCTCCGCCCACGCGTTGATATCTTTCTCAAATTCTTTGTCGAACGTTTCGTTGGTTGTGGGCGTCCCTAGCTTGCGGTAATGCTCTACAAGTACTTCCCTTTTCCCCTTCGAACTACTAACCATTTTACCGTTCTGTGCTCTTAATGTAGCTATCCCCGTATCTGCCTCTCCTGCTTGTTTGCCTAGTATCCCTTTTATCCCTACCCACATCTGCTTCATCCCGCCATCAAAGTCTTCATTCGTTTTAGTAACTACGTCTTTCCATACCCCTTTCTTCTTCTTCTCAACCACCTTTTTTACTTTATTTCTAGCAATACCATACTCCTCCCATCCTGACGTAGTTTTGCTCGATGCGTATCTTGCGTGTGCCTTTCTCCTTACTCCTATAGCCTCTTTTACTTCGTCATCCCACCATTTTACTGCTCTATTGCATATTATCAACTTCTTTCCTATTACTTTACTTGCTGTGGTCTTGACCAATTTCTCCCATCCTTCTATTATCCTCGCTCCTGCATTATCTCTCTCTATATTGTTCTTTGTCGTACCTATGCTTTCCAGCAGATCGGAAAAATGCTCTGCATTTTTAGTCATCTCTTCTTGGAACTCTTCCCGTTTTTCCTTTACTTCTAGTTTATCTATTCGCCATCTGTACAATTTCCTACCGCGCCTATTTTTGATAACTCTCGTCTGCTGGCTGTCTGTCCATATTAGGCAGTGATCCGTAGTTCCTACGTCCGCTGCGCATACATGTACTTCAGTTTCCTTACTACTTCCGTTTTCTACCACTATAAAGTCAAGAACGGAGCTTTCTCCCTTTTGTATGCACTGTCTAGTCCATTCTGGCTCTGGCTTGTTTGCTCTACCGTTCAGAGTCTTCATCTCATTGTTCTTAAGGAATTTCAGCATCTCTTCCCCGTTCTTATTCTTTGTTACTTCCCCATACTGTCCAATGTTCTCGTTCGGGTTGCTTGCCTTCCCAATTCTTGAGTTAAAATCTCCGACTAGTACTACTTCTCCTTGTCTTTTATATTTTTGTACATCTACTGCTATTTCTCCGAACTTCTTCTGTATATCTTTGACCGTACTCTTCGACTCTGGGGGCATATAGATGTTTCCTAAGAAATAATCTTTCGCTCCCCTCTCCCCTGGTATCTTTATCCAGATGCTTTCATCGAATTTCGTGTCTTTGATCACTTCTATTATGTCACACAGGTATTCTTTTACTAGGAACCCTACTCCCCCCGCCCCCCTATTCTTCTTGTTCTGTCCCTTTCTCTTTTTCCCTATCCATGCGTACTCTCCAATTGTGCATCCTATTTCGCCCCCCTCTTTTTCCCACGACTCTTGAATTCCCACTATGTCTAAATCGCGCTCACTTACTTGTTCGGCTATTTCTATCCTCTTGCGCTCTTCCGTGGCGAATCCACATACGTTCCATGACCCTATTCTCAGCTTCTTCTTCGTTTCATTGTTCGCTCGACTCTTGTCTTTCGTTTTTTCTCCTTCGTTGCTACTTCTGTGTTCTTTTCTTTGAGCTTTCTGACTGTTTCCGTTTCTGGTTTTGTCTTCTTGCTCTACGCCACTGTGTTTCTCTCCCATTCCCTTTGGGCCAGTTACTGTTTCCTGCCTCCCCTTACCTTCGTTCACCCTAGGACTACGTCTTAGATTCGCTATTCCATTAGCTATACATACCCTCCACCCTAGTCTTCTAACCCATGCCGACACTTGTTCTGTCTCTAATCTCTGCCACTCCATGCTCGCTTTCGGTTTAAGTGTAACTCGAAAATGCTCTCCCTCCCTTTCTACTTGTCCTAATGCAAAGCAGTATAGTCCTACTTCGTCGCACTTCCTCTTGAACTCTATTCTCGTCATGTCGCTAGGAACTCCGAATACCAGCACTACTAGTACTTTACCCTTCCAGTCTTTCTTACTCCACCTACCCTGCCTCACCGTTTTTCTCTGAATCTCTTCCGAGACTATCTCCAGCTTGTTTTTGTTCGTGTTTGTAGTGGGAAATGTTCAAGTTACTGGGACTTCCCAATCCTAGTACTCGTTGAGGGTCTGGTGTCTTTCAGTTATTTTGCCGGCGCACCACACTAAATAGTGTTTCCAACACGGGCTCATAGCCTGGAGCCAAGTTCAACACCCTTAACACAAGTACCCCACGTTTGTGTCAGGCGATCTGCATGGTAACCATCCTGGCGTCCCACGACCGTATCTTCTATCTTCTTGCCCCGCTGCTGTACTGGTTACTTTCCTCCAGGGAGGTCATTTTTACCGTGCAAGGTTCAAGGACGGCTTGCATAACACAAAGTCTTACTCACACATCGGGATGCCCCGTACGTCGCTTCCTCCATCGTATGCACGTTTCACCATGGGTAGCTACCCCACTAATGCTCCCGAGTAGACCTTCGCTGCCGAAAGCTTGGCCAACGATCCCCCTACACTTTGTACCGGCTTCTATCCTTCAAGATGTCAAGATATCTACGTACCGTTTGGTGCTCCGTCTCTTTGGTCGTGTGGTCGGTCAATGGCAAGGCATTTGTTTCATGAGTTCAATAGGCCTGACTTAATGTCATGCATCATCCACCCCTCCCCTTCATTTGGCGCATGGTATGTGCACCAAGTTTCAGGGGTTCAGGACGATGACAGACCAGATTTCCACCGCCCAATGGAAATCGGTAAGTTTTTCCGGGTATCTCACCACGAGACCCCAACCTTCATGTGAATTGAACATGTCGGGGTGACCTTGCTGTATCTATGTGCGTGCATGTAAGGTGGTCCTCCTTCATGCTAGGTTTTTTGTCTATGTTTCAAGGTTTTGCTGTTCTTACCTGGTACGATATGGGAGAAGATATACACTAAGTGTGTGGTTTGGGTTTTGATATGTGGAAAAAAAACTGGTTAGTTTAGTAATTTCATGTCTATGTCCGGTTTGTGTTTTGATATGAGAAAAAAAACTGGTTAGTTGAGTAGTTTCATGTCTATGTCTGGTTTGTGTTTTGATATGGGAAAAAAAAACTGGTTAGTTTAGTATTTTCATGTCTATTTCCGGTTTGTGTTTAGATACGAGAAAAAAAAAACTGGTTAGTTTAGTAATTTCATGCCTATATCCGGTTTGTGTTTTGATATGAGGAAAAAAAACTGGTTAGTTTAGTAATTTCATGTCTATTGTTCGGTTTGTGTTTTGGTATGAGGAAAAAAAACTGGTTAGCTCAGTAGTTTCATGTCTAAAGTCTGGTGGCTTGTTTTACAGCGTCGTTGCCACTCGACGCCAACCCATAGTTGTCTAGCAGAATCTATTGGGGGGGAGCTATATAAGCCCAGACCGCGAGCGATGCGGTAGGTTCGTCCTCATGCAGGAACTGGACGCTCAGGCGAACAGTGGCGGAAGTTTGCAGAGGGGGGGACTTTCCGAAACCGCCCCACGATCGTGGTAGGGTTTGTGTCTCGCATATGGTTGAGGCTGCACCGGAAGGCACTATGTACTCCCAGCCGGTACGAGTGAGGAACGTCTGGGAGGAGCCTGTGTCCAAGAGGGCGACGCATCCAAATTTTGTGGAAACGTGGCCGCTGTGGACCTTGATTTTTGGGGTGAAAGAGGAGTGGTCCATGGTGACCAAACCAGAAACCAAGCAAGGTCCCTGCTCCGCGAGAGTTTGAATGACCGGAGCAGTGTCTCCTACTGTGGGTGTGACAGAGAAAACGTCGCCACCGTGGTCCAATGGCACATTCAGCTCGGGGGTTGAATAGCCAGAGGGAGCGGTGGTCGTGTCGCAGGTCGGAAGACGCTGCTGGGAGATGGGGTCCACCTCAAAAATGAAGTCCTGACCTTGCGGGGGCGAGATGCCGCGCGAGGGGGGGGTAGAGTGACGGCAAACCGGCGGTGGCGCGCGGTCACGTAGCTGCTGGCGCACAAGCTGCAGGGCTTTTTTTAAAAGGTTGAGGCCGCGCCATGTGGAGAGGCGTAGGGCGTTGGGGTGATCCGCTCTATGGCCTATCCCCCAGATGGTATCCCCCAGATGGGATCATAAGGGATTGCTTCTGCAAGCAGCCGGTCGCCAGTTCCCAGCAGATGCTGTTGCATGGCGGGATTTTGGGCGAATGTTTCGTAGGAACCGACGAGGACAATATTTTCACGCTCGTGTTCCCACACGGCGGCATCAAAATTGAGCACTTCGCGTCCGTACTGTTTGTGAAGCTTCGGATCGGACACGCGCATAATGTTTTGAAGCGCGAGGAGGTCACTAAATAGGCGGGTTTTTTCTGCAGCGAAAAATTGTTCCGCGCACAAATAAGAAGTACCGTCTACTGTAAACCTGGAAGGGGTCCATTGCGAGAAGTGGGAGGGGGGTTGCCAGAAAAACACGATAGTGGGGGTGCAATATTCCTGGGTGGGATCAAACGCGCCGGCGGTAGGCGCGGCGTGGTCCAGTGGGGGGGGCGTTTTCGCGCTGCCCAGATAGCGCGAGGGGTCGTCATTTGTTGGCGATGCCCCGCGGGCTACTTGTCCCTCAGGGGTCCCTATCTGGGGGCCCGGGGTGGGGACGCATTCGCTTAGTTGGGTCGTCGCTGCCTGTCCCAATTTTTTGTGGGGGGAGGCAGGGGGCTCCCGACCGAACTTTCTTGACAAGGTCAGCGAGTCTTCCTCCGCCTGTGCGGGGGGCAAGTTAAGTAGGTCCACAGAAAAAGGTGTTGTCAACGCTGTCGGGGGGACGGGTAGGGTCTGGTCGTTCAGAACGCCTCGTCTCGTCTCCGCCGGAACAAAGGGGTCGCGGTTATGCGCGGAGGGTGTAGCTGCAGTTGAACTCTGTGGTGGAAATATATTTCCTACCGGTTTTCGGGCCGCCGGTGTTAAATCAGAGGCAGAGGGAGGAAACGTGGCTGTACGTTGTTCTGAAGGGGCATCGGGATGAGCAAAATCGAGACGTTCTTCGTTAATGGCGCAAAGCGGTAGGTTCCGACCGGTCTTGCTTGTAGAGCGGAGCTTCGCTATGGTACTCTTACGTCGGGGACTCCGGTTCCTGCGCCTCAAGGCGACCGTCGCATCCGGGGAGCAAAACCCGTTTCCGGCAGAAGCTTGCGATGGAGTAGTAGTAGACGCAGGCGAACGAGCATTATTGTTGTCGTCGTCGCTGGGGGGGGCAGCGTTATACGCGCCCTGACCTTGCGGTAAAGTCCCGATAGAGGGGGATAAAGAGGCGTTACGATTTTTGTCGTTTTCGTGAGGGGGGGCAGCGCTATGCGCGCCCTGACTGTGCGGAAAAATCCCGATAGGGGGGGGTAATGAGGCGTTACGATTTTTATCGTTTTCAGGAGGGGGGGCAGCGTCATACGCGCCCTGACGCTGCTTTAAAACACGAGTAGATGAAGGGGGGAATCGGCCGTTCAGTTTTGTTCGTGTTTTGACTCCCAAGGGTGCTACAGGCGGAACAGGGAGTTGGGGGGCACCGTCACCGGGCGGTCACCCGGAACGGAACGTCCCCGGGTGGCGAGCGTTCGGGTTATTATCGTCCGAATTGTGCGAGGCGCCGTAGCGAATACCGGGAGTTCCAGCGGCCGAGGCGGGGGCCGGAGGAGTTCCTTGGTTTGGCTGGTACACCGTGAGAGACTGAGGCGCGGAACTAGTGTTTCGGGCATCTTGTCCGAGCTGGATGGGCGCGTTGTTGCCGGAGTTAGGCGAAGTTTGGTTGTAGTTACCTTGTCCGTTGTTGTACCAGTTATTTCGCGGAGGCGCGTGTGTGTTGCCTCCGTTACTGTTGCGAGAGTGATGGTTGTCCTGGTGTCGCGAGGAAGTTCTACGGCAATAAGAAATAGGCAACGAGCGTGTGTTTTCGCCGCCTACAGAGTGGTTACGGCTACGGTGGGAGCGCATGCGCTGCTGCCAACGACGGTAACCGTCACCATTTTCGGCGAGTGTACCAAGCTGGGGGTTAAGGCAGCCACTGCGGTTTACGAAAGGTAGCGAGCAGAATTTCAAGCAGTAGTCTGTACCGTGGCAGTTCAGACAGAGCCCTCTGTTGTCACGAAAAGCACGCGTGCGAGCCTCGGGAGACGTAAGAGTAGTCCATAAGGGGGGATCCTTATTATTAAAAGATGCAGAGACTTGGAATACAGTGTCCCAGTCAGCAGAGTCAGCAGGCCAATGATTGTACGTGTGAGAAAACGGATCAGACTCATAATGGTCGGCATGAGCGACGCTCATCACAACAGGGTTGTAAGAGGAACCCACGTGTCCCGAACGGGACGACGGGGCGGCAGATCTACTCTGAGAGCGACTGCCTGCATGCTGTTGCAAAGAAAGGCCCGCCAAAGGGGGCAAGGAAAAATAATTTTCTCCGCTTATAGCGGGAGTTTTATTCGTCGCCATGGTTTGAAAAGACAACCACATGGCATCAATCGAAACAAAAGGGGTGGGCGCAGTGGCCAAAACACCCGGAAAAAGCGTGGGCATGAGCCCGGGGTACTGGTTCATTACGTTACGGCGAACCAGTTCCAAAACCGTCGACACACTGGGAGCAAGTACATGCTCCGAGCCTGTGACGCTAGATACGACCACTCAGAAAGACCGAAACAAATCAGAAAAGGGGGTACCGTTAGCTACGCCAAAAGTCTGTAGCCGCTGGAACGCAGGAGTTCGGTCTCCATGGTCAAAGTGGCTATGGATGAGGCGAAGGAGCTGGTCAAAAGCCTCCGGCCCGCGGGCGTGGGCATCCAGGCTCCGGTTCACCTGCGAAAAAAAATCGTCGAACACGGCGGTGAGGTCGGCGGAAGAAGGACGGTCAGCGACGATGGCTCTCATAACGAGGGTCTTTCCCAACCGCGGACCCAGTCATCAGCATCAAGTACTTTGACACATCGTTCATCGCTTAAAACTAAAATGTCCGCCAGAGCTCGCTTAATGCTCCGTGATAGTTGTTGTGTCCCACCCGCTTGGGTAGCTACCGACCTAAGAGGGAGAGGAGTGACACGGTCGACCTTACAGAGATCAATCGTGCCATAATGTCGTTGGACACTCTTGGCATACGCATCATCAACGGCAGCAGCTACGGCGTCAATTCTAGCTTGCCGTGCATGGGCTGTCGAGGAGGACAGGGGGAGGGCAGCAGTGGTAGCGGCTACGCTACGAGAAAGCAAGTGCAAGGCATCACTCGATGATACATCTACGAGTGAAGGAGTAACTCGCCTTGGTGTCTTCAGGGCCACCACGTCGTCCGAGTCGTCCGGCTCCTTCTTCGTTGCTGCCTTCGCCGGACGAGGGGAGCCGCTGCTGCTGTCGTTCCGGCGGTATTGGCGTTGTCCGCCACCCCGGTTGTTCCTGCCCGAGCTGGAGTTCCCGTCCGACCTCCCCTGTCGGCCACCGTCGGTTCTCCCCTGCCGGCCGCCGTCGCGACGGCCGTGGCGGGGAGAAGAAATGGCGAATTGCCGGCGTGGCGACGAGGCCGCCGTGGTAAAGAGGGAGCGGTTGGGCCACCCAATCCGGGGGCCTGCCACCGAGTGTACTCTCCGAAGTATGGCGACCAGGGAGCGCGCCGCCGAGGTGAGGACCGGGGACGACGGAGCGGTGTCGACATGCCTGAAGACCAAGCGGAGGGTGGCGCCCTGGAAGTCCATAAAAGTATCCATGAGGGTTTGTGTTGATGGCGTGACGGGTGGGCCTCCCAAGATCCGGCTGGGAGTGGTGGACGAAGTCGCCCAGGAGTATGTCCATAAAGGTTGCGTCGACTACCTGCGGCTCGTACGTGGTCGACGGAGGGAAGACGACGTCGCGAAAGGTCCTCGGGGAGGGGCGGAGTGAGGGAGAATGTGCTGTCCGGTCCGGCGATGGCGTGCGGGCTGGGCCGGGGTCTTACCCGACCTGCGTCGGCTGGCTTCCAGGCTCCGAGCTGATTTTTCGGCGTCGGCCACGGCCCGGTGAGTGGACTCCGTATCCGAAACCGCCTTTGCCAGGTGCTTGGCTGCCTCCTCGAGTTGTTGTTGCAGCTTGCGCTGCTTCGCCTCGATGGCAACCATCGTCTCCTTGTTGCGAAGGTGTCGGTCCGTTGCGTTCTTGAGGGCCTCCGAGGTGGCCTCATCCTCCAGCTGAGCTTGTTTGAAGGCGCCTTCTTCGTCCAACGAGTGGACTCTTTGGACGGTGAGAGGGGCGGTCGCCACCATGCCCGCTCGGAGGGCCGTGGATATCTCCGCCCATTGGGCGGGGGAGATGGCCGCCGAGTACACGTCCGGGATTTGGGGGAGGAAAGACGTGGACGCTGTCTCCGCCGATGCACCCGCCGCTGTCGGGCCAGGAGGGGTGGAGGGTCCGTCCCGGGGCTCCTCCGGAGCGTCGTCGCCGGAGCCCCCGAAATTCACGAGGTCGTCCATGGGGTCGTGGGGTGTGGAGGTAGCCATCTGGGAAAAGAGGGGAGACGAAAGAGTATCCGACAGGCAGGAGCACGGGGGCGAAGGCGCGGGCAATACCGAAGGGGGGGAAGGGCGTGAAGGGGCGCAATCAGTGATCGTGGTCGAAGCGGAATCGGCACTATAGTCAAGTGAAAAAGTGCGGGATGCTTGGTCTACACTAGTAGTAAGTGGGAGGGCGCCTGCTGGTTGTCGTTCACTAATTTCAAGTGAAAAGGCCACTGCTGAATTTTCTGGCGGGGAAAATGTGAGCAACGCAGGGGGTCTTGGGGTGCATCGCGGCTGTCAGTATGCGTAGAACGACGAGCTCGACCTCGAGCGTCACGTCGAATGCTACGCAGGTCGCGCTGCGAGAGAGGGGGCGACGCACCTACCAAAGGTTGATTGCTGGTAGGTGAAAACGCTCGTGGGCCTGAGAGAATAATCTCGGAGGTAGGGGACCTGCCTGGTGTCGAAGGTAAGTTTCGGGGGACGTCACTCGTGAGCGAAGGGTCGTGAGTGGTCATCGAAATTACTGCTGTACGAACAGGGTGAGTACTCGTACCCGTCACTGCTGCGTGCACCGGGAGTGCACGTGGAGCAGGTGCTGCTGCGGTGCCCGTGCCTGATAGGCAGGTCACCCGAGCAAGCGAGCTGAGCAGCCGCTCTTGAGATACCTATGATGGAGGTCTCGAGGCTGCGGCAGTCGAGGTCCGGGGAGAGGTCAGCTGGTCACAGGTTTCAGGGAAATTCATACGATTTTCCCGACCTTGTGAGGGCTGATCAGTCCTTGTCGGAGAGGCGTGGCGAGCTGCGCTTGCCACGGCGACAGCAGTGGCCACCACAGACAAGGGTTCGAGAACCAACATCGGTGGGATGTGACTGCTGCTGCTCTGGCTCGCAGAGGTAGCGTCGGCAGTCAAAGCCCTGAGGGCAGAGACGGGCGAGAGGCTATCGAGCGAGCTGGAGAGCGGCACGGCCGCACAGTCGAATTCTTCGTTTCGGGGCGGGCAGGTGGGTGTTTGAGATGAAGTTTCGATAGTTAGTCGCGGCTGTCCAGCTCGCACCAGCACGGCATCGATCGCGCGGGGAGGCGCGGTCGGTGTCGTCAGAGTGAATTCGACGGCCCGAGCTGCAGCACGTTGCAGATCAGGCCGGGGTGTCGGGGAGACATTCGACAGGTGAGCGGTGGGAGGCTCACATGTGGAAGGGGTCAGCATGTCTAGGGAGCTTACAGCTGCAGCCGAGAGCATAAGTGTATCCGAGGTAGAAGAGTTCAAACTAGCACCAGCTGTTACAGGGCGGATCAACATCGACAGATCAGATGTTAAGGCGAGCTGGAACAAGGTACTGTCCAAAACGGATACTACGTCGGTACGTGATACATCAGTACGGGAGACAGTGGCTACGCCGGCACACGAGGCTGGTAATACGTCAGCACACGGGGCTGTGGCAAGGATCTGGCTGGGGTCGAGCGACGGGGCAGTAGCGCGTTCGCTAAGGGAGAGACAGCTCAAATCGCGGTTCAGCGTGTGAAAGGCTTTGCGAGCGAAATTGGTAGGTTGCTCCTCGAATTTCGGAGAGGTGATGAAGCAGATCGGAGGAGCTCGGAACTGCTAGCAGGGGAGACACTGCCACAGGTGCGGTGCCGCTATCATCGCTATTGCTGTCGCGGCCAGTACCTACTGGGGCTGCGACCACTACCGCGTCTGGGCAAGGCGCGTGGGATACGACGGGTGCTTGCAAGTCCAAAGGAGAAACCTCATCGTCAGGGGAGCTCATCTTTCGAGATGAGGAAAAAATAAAATGCAGCAGACAATATACTCGTACGTACGGGAAACGAGAAAAGTAAGAGAAAAATAAAACAAAATTGGACCACCGGCGCTGCTTTTACTGCCGAGCGTATGGGGAGTCAAGCTCGCAGAGAGAGCAACCAAGAGCGATCGAGTCTCACGTGTCTGTCGCCGACGCCATGTATTAACGTACTACTACCCTGGGGAGGTTAGGTACTGAGCTACAATGCGGTATGGGGCTAGCCCGACTACCGTAAGCAGGTTGAGACGAGGCAACCCTTGGTCACTCACAGATTTGGTGTTCGAAGTCTTATATTATTATTTTATCACGCTGGTCCTGGGCTCAGAGATTTCTGACACCAGGGGGGAGCAATTATTATTTGCTCGATGCGCGTTTCGTCATAAACACGCCACCTCAACAATAGAGGGGAAACGGGGATACCATGAATACCATGACAATATTCTATTATTATTATCATATTTGCCATCCGACAATGTGCGGCATGAGCTTCAACGTTCATCCCATACATACACATAGCATTCCCGAAAACAGAAAACCACGGAAACAAAGGAAACCTATGCGCAAGCTATTAATATTAATAGTAGGGTTTGAAGCTGACCACAAGAAGACTGGCTGGGCGACCGGTTTTGACTGCGGTCAGTACAATTAAAAATAGTATTTGTATACTTGAATAGTCGCAAAAGCCAAAAAGGGGGCAACGACGACACTGCATCTACAGCTACACTGTAACAGTAAATATATGCTCAACGCAGCATACACCACACACACGAAGTGCGTGGTGATGTGATGATGTCAACACACACCCATAGTCCGCATATTTTACCAGGTATAATATGTATGATCTATAACTGTATAAGTAGTAGGTACAGACTACAGACAAACAAACGTGTACGTAAAGGAGTTACGAATCGGGTCGAAGAGTCCCTGTGGTATATCTTGTACCTCGGCGGCATCATCCACGAAGACGCTGACCTCTCACTCGAAATCGAACAACGGATCCGTCTCAAGTGGGCGTGCTTCAAACGGTTCGGACCAGAGTTGTACGACATGAAGACGGCTCGACTTACTGTAGTCTGAAAGTCCGCATGTCGAAGGCCGAGGTGATTGAGACCCTGCTGTACGGATGTGTGACGTGGACCCTCAGTGCACAACACTTCGCCAGGCTCCGATCGGTACACCACCAAATCCTCCTGCGTGTCATTGGCTTCCAGCGCCGGCAGCGTGGCGACTATAGGAGCCTCTCGTACGCAAAGGCTCTCAAGCAGACACGATGCGAGAGCATCGAAACGACGATCCGTAAACGACGTCTGTTCTTTGCGGGGGCCGTGGCAAGCCAACGCAAGAGGCGACTACCCACTCGGGTGATGTTCGGGACCATGACGGGTGAGGAGGGACGCAGACCGGGCGGACAACCAAAGTCCTGGCAGAAATGCCTTGCTGAAGACCTCAAGGTGTTTCGAGCCACCGAGGGGTCCACGGCACAGATCCCGTTGGTGTTTGGAGTACAGACCGCAGTGTGGACCGTTGCAGCAACTAAGGTGGGCAAGTGGTACAGGGGAGTCCTCGAAGCGGCTGAACAGTTCATGGTCCGGTGGCACAAGGTTGAGGCGGAACCAAGTAGACAGCGCCACGCATCCGTTGCGGGGGATGCACAAGGGAAAGGGGGGGGGGGGGGCACCAGTCGCAAGGAAACCGCGGTTGATGAGAGCAGGAGGGAGACAGCCGATAGGATAGCAAGGTACCAGGCTGACTAGCAAGTCCCGTCTAGACTACCCGAGCCGCGCACCTCTGTAGCTGCTTCAAACGCGGCCCTGTTGTGTTTTTCGTTTCGTTTTAGTTTTATTGTTACTCTCGTTATTATCCCTGTGATGAGGAAGAAGTACTACCTGGCTTGGTGGATGGCGAACTGCGTGTTTTTGCTTGGTTGTTTCTGGTGGTCTTTATTTCCCTTTGTTTTTTATTTGCTTGGTGTATTGCCTGTCGTAGCTTCTCCAGGGGGGCACGACAGCGATGCTACAGCCCCTCGCATCATTTATTTTGTTTTATTTATTTATTTTGCCGTGATCGCTTTTTGCCTTTGTCTCTCTGCTCCTCCGTATTTTCCTAGGATCTTCTCTGATTGCTTAGCTACGTACGTATTAATTTTGCTTTTGTTATATCCTCTTCTCTTTCCTGGACTCTCGTGTGTGGCACGAAAACGAAACGGAACTGAGTAGGAAGTGCCACGTACCCGTTGTATGGGTGGCGCCCAAGGGGATGGAGACGGAGGGTGGGGGGGTTCGCAGGGAAACCGCGGCGGACGAAAGCAGGAAAAGAGACGGCAGACAGAGTAGGTACCAAACCGACTAGCTGGTAGAACCTGTCTGTACTACGGGCACAAACCTGCCTCGGCTGCCTGGAAGGTGCTTTTGGTGTGCTGCGGCTGCCTGTCATTTCCTGTCGCTCTTAGGCTTGCCCTGTTTGCGCTGTTTTTCAGTCCATGTCATTTCTTTTCGTTTAACTTGATTTTTATTGGCTGTCGCATCTCCTCTGGGAGAAGCAAGACACTTTCTTTCTTTTACTTTGTCATGCTTTTGTTTGGTTGTTTGATTGTTGATTTGCTTCATTCTGTTTACTTTTTATTCTTTTTTTCCTTTTCGCTTTTTTCTGATATGTTTTTCTCTTTTTTCTCTTTCATGCACCCGGATTGCTAGCAGGGTAGGTCTTATCTGTCGTATATGGCCTTGCATTGTCTGCTCTGCTTTCTGCTTACTGCACTGAGCGTACGAGTAGTATATCCGTGTCGCAGTTTTGTGACCACAGAACTGGTACCTTTTTAGGATGAAGAATCGGCACGGACACTGGGTGTGCTGGATGTCGACGGGGAGAAAGGAAGGTTTAATGTGAAGAACACACACACATAATATGGCTAAGACAGGTCCGTTAGGATTATTGCACACTCTACGCTTCCGACGTATTTACATGAAATAAAATCATTTTCTGCAGTTTTTTATTTCATTTTGATTTAGGTGCTACCTCGAGCCATATCGAATACAACCTGGGCATCACAACAGCAGCTAAATATACAAACAGCAGCTTATTCCCCGAAAAAGTACTTTCTACTTCGTAAATAATTCATAGTACTTGATAAAATACAACATATCAACGACAAAACAACAAGACTTAAACGTTTATATAAAACAACAAATACTACATACACTCTCCACCCTGCTCTGCACCCATAATGCCATAACGACGTGCGGACCTATGATTACACAAACACGACCATACACATAACCCCCCCCCCCATATTCCCCGCCCCCCGTTCCCCGTCCCCTCGTCCCCCCATTCCCACCCTCGTCTAACAACACGTTATTTTATATAGAGATGTTTACGATTACTTCAGATTACTTTTCCAAATACCATACTTGTCTCCTCTATTCGGGTTATATAGTATCAGTGCGCGGAATGATCACAGGATACCCTTGTTACATTGTCCTGCTGACCCGGGTATAGTATCCAGGGGAGTCACTGAACTATATATTTAACGAGGAATAAACACATAACACGCGCGAACGGCTTAGTCTAAAATCGAGTAGTAACCACCACAGTTCCTAGTACATCACAAATCTCACACGAAATAACACATAGAACAAACACTCTACGCAGCTCGCAAAGTTGAGTATCTACTAATCAATCGGTTGAACTCACAGCTGACATATTTATATTAATTTTATTTAATAATATGTTATCGTCTACCGGTATTGTATACCTGGTATGATCTGTTTTTCCCGCGTTCGTGCAGCAGCAGCTGTATAAAAGTAGCAGCATCACTACTGGTTCAGTTACATGTTAAATGGCATCCCCATCATGTGCAACGTCTTGCGCCTCTTCTTTACAAAACTTCAACATGCCATGTATGTATGTGCACCTTTTATATGCTTGGTTTTTTCGTAGATGAGTTTGTTTATCTTGTGCAAGTAATTTAAATGGTTGTATATATTACTGTCCGTTTTGTTGGTGCCAAGTAGGTGTAGCAGGCGTAAATCTGCCCGCTGAGGCGAACTTCTCAGACGTGCCCATAAAATGATGCTGTTTTTAATGAGGTTGGGTTTTGTCACGAAGCTGTAAGAAGGCGTTCGTTCCCGACGGTGAGCTTATTTTAGGCTTCGGCTAACGGCGGCCACCACCCCGACCCGGAACTCTATCCTTAACCCTAACCCCAACGAAAGACATGCCTGGTTGGTGTGCCACCTGGGCATTGTGCTTGGAAAGGCTAGATCTATTTTCAGTGCGGGCACATCTAAGGAAGTTCGCCTGCGCGGGCAGATATACGCGAACACAAAAAAAGTAGGTAGGTGCGGTTAGTATTTCAGTTTTGTGCTCGTTTTATCGTAGGTTGTTGTGGTCTCCTTTGCGTCTGTCTGCGTTAACGCACACACCACGTACCATGCTTAATGTTATGTCATGCATGCGTTATAACATAATACATAGATGATCCTCGCGCCCTGTGACCACACAAAGCAACTTCCATACCTTCACGGATGAATGAGATGATCATCGTGCCCTGTGATCACACAAAAGGAGCTTATACCTTTACGGATAGAACTTAGAACAAACTGCCCAGGGAATCAGGACAGTAATTCCACGGGTAGCTTGCCTGGTAGCAGGTTAATCAAGGTTAATCGTTACTTGTTGTTGTTGGGGTTCTCGCACTAGCTGATCGCGAAAAAGATAGCCCGTGGCCACGGGACAGACTTAAAAAAAAGAGCAAATGCCAAAATCAGGTATACCTTGTCCCTTTAAGCCAAAACCAGGTATGTACTGAAACCAAGTAAAAAACGCACGCCACGAGCGGTATTTTTCACGACTTTCTGGTTGTGAGTAATTAGAAATCATAAAACATACCAGGTATTTATTTATTTTGAATTTGAGCCTGAACAGCAGAATGATGGCGAATGTGCGTCATCCAAAATCTTGATAAGTTTTGTGTGGCATTTTCTTCATTAATATCTATCTGTATGCTTTCATTGCTTTCGTGAGACACTCACTTTTACTACGAGTACGCGCGTTGTGGCGGGTCGTATGTATGTATCATAGTGTAGTGATGTCTTCGTGTCGGGCGTATATATATATATAGGAGACAGTGTTCGTGTGTATGTCCTCTGATTGGCTCAGCATTCACCAAAGTCAGTTGAAAGCTAGACAACGTAGACAGATACTACAGGTGTACCTGACCACATTCGACGCCAAAATCAAGAACGATTGTGAGGCTGGCTAATGACATGATGATGTGTCCTAGCGTGTGATTTGCACTTGGTTTTAGTGTAGTACCTGTTTTTGGCACCAAAGTGACCAGGTATGCCTGATTTTGGCTAAAACCCATAAAACAAACTCTGGAGTGGAAGGGAAGAACACCTCAGGGAAAAATAGTATCAGGTACCTGGTATAACGATATAATAATACTAATAGTAATAGTATGATAATATTGATAGTCACGAGGTAGAAACGTTTTTTAACGTATTGTTACTGCTGTAGAAAAAATATAAATGAATGTGGAAGACAACGCGCACACAAATATATGTATTGTTGTTGTTGTTGTTGTCTTCACATTAAAAGCCGGGCCGGTCTCTCTATTCAGTACCTCCATCTGTCCGTACCATTCCAACACTTGACGCGGTCGATTCCCGTGGTCACAGGCTAACTTACCCAAAAAAGGTATACTGAAATAAAAGCGGAACCCGAAGGGTCCGCAAAGCGACCAAAGTCAGTCAAAAACAGATAGTCTGGAGCCCTCCGCTCCCCTCTACACGCTATGTGAAGGTAACGCTACACGGGTAGATCTATAGCGGGTACGGCAGTAGCCGATATCATGAAGATCAGTAGCTTGAAGACGGACGAAGAAGGGCCATGGAAGTGTATAAGGGCGACCGCGAGTAGGTGTTGACGTATCTAAAACACGACAGATGCCTCCAGACGGCGGCGGGGCATTGACTCCGCGGTAGACATCGATATACCACTGCCCAGCCTTTCCCGAAGGTTTTCCCGCGTGCACTCCGCGGTAGAGGTGTTGTACTGCAAGTTTGGGCGAGACAATGGACAGGAAAGAGTTAGCTAACCCCAGCCGAATGATCAACGGATAGTTCAAGCGCCCAAGAAAGTATGGGCAGGACCACTGGCTGGGGCAGGAGGCTTCAACTAATCCAATACTTAATTTAAATGATCGGTGAAAGCGTACAAGAATACTACAGTAAAATCGGAAGTCAACCAAATGGAACGACGTGATCGTAGGGATGTGATTCCACGAGTAGAAACCGAAACTACTGGGTCATGATGTCGCACATGAGATCATTCTCTCTTCCAAGACGCCCAAAAGCCAACCCATCGAGGCTTTTGATAAACAATTATGACCGTCCCACCCGCCCAGCTGACAAGTAATGAACAGTAGTTTCTTCTTTTTTTGTAGTCTTTAACAGCCGGGATCGCCACCGCGCTGAGTATGCACCCAGCACGGGGGTGATTTATCCCGGGCGAGCGCCCTCCTGCTTCGGGGCAGGAGGCCTCAACTAATCCAATACTTACTTTAAATGATCGGTGAAAGCGTACAAGAATACTACAGTAAAAATAAAACTGGAAATGTCAACATCACCAATCGGGGGTATACGCCCCCTGATTCTATATTGGTGCCCCTATAATGCCGGGGTGTTCCGTGCCGGGTTCACGCCGATCAGGCAAACAAATCGAGTCCTCCACTCCGATTATAGACGCAGACATGATACGGGGTAAGGGAACTATGGTCCCGTGCTACTGATGTACCCCGGCCTGCGAGCAGTGTAACTGCAAAAGGTCAAAAACAGCGAAGGGAGCTATTTTGCAAAATTAAAAAATTAAAAAAAGCAGCTGTGAGATCGAGGATTTCGTCGAACTCATATATATTTGCTAGCTGAGTGTGATACTTCGATCGCGCGTACCTACGGGTTTTATATGTCCTCATACAGGATGTACATCCCGTATGAGGGGACACAATCTGAGGCTGGCTGTAGAATTCAGAGAGCGTGTGTGTATTTGTTGTTGTTGGGGCGGGGGATGGTTTGCACGTAACTTTGCCACTAATATTATTATATTGTCTGAAATAAACATGTATGTATATCGTAGTTATGTTTGTGAAATTTTCGTATCTTTCGCAACTTTTCTCTTCGCACGAGCGCTTTTCGACAAAACGCTAAATACGCCGACATAGGAAGCCCGTTCGGACACGCTGGTTTGAGGTTTGAGCTCGATCCGAGCACTGTAGCTCGCGTGGCGGGCGCTCAAAGTTTTTTTTTCCCGCGGGAGTGGATGAGACGATTTCCCTGGTTCTCTGCATGAGGCCTTATTGTTTGAATACGCTTGCTGTATAACGTGTTCTGTATAACCACGCGGCGTGCCCCTATGACGTGGATCGAGGAGGAAAGATAAAATACTCGTACACCAAATACCTAACACACACCAGATGGGCCAATACCGTTTTGTCAGAGGCCACACCACATAAACCACACACAGGAGGGAAGCCGCACCATAATTGTCACCGGTTGCACCACTCGCATATAGACGGGCAGTATCGTTATCATCAAAGCCCGGGTCGCATCATTAACATCAGCGACTGCTTCCATAGGGAGCAGCTCCATCCCCCCAGCCACGAGGCATATTAAATAATGCCTCGATACATAATACCAAACCCCACAATATATGAAACCCCCAAAGATATCCGCCGACCTGCTGTATCAAGCTACCGCATACCACGAACACTTATTTTGTACGTACGTGCCAGTAAATAATAATGTTCTGTTTTTTGTTTTTTTGCCCTGTTTTTTTCCCTTTCACGAGCTCATCATGAGCACTCAGGAGAGCCCACCGACATACCACAGTAAACCACAGGTTGACAACAGAACAAGCAGAGAGCACAACGTTACAACTCTGCATACGCATCAGCACAGGTAACACCGTGCGTGTGTGACACTCCCACATCTGCGCTGTATTGTTGTGGCTAGCTGGTGCATTTATCGGAGCCTGCGGTTCATAATCCACACCGTGGATCTGCCGATTTAGGTCCTGCTGCTGTGTGTGACAGACTCACGCTCACAATGACCGGAAAAGTAATGACCGCTTTGAATAAATAGGAGTACCTCAACTGTCCTTATAGTTTGCGTTTGTTTGCGTTGGTTCCCTGAAGCTCACTCCAGATATCCACGAGACATCAAACAACATGCAACAACCACAAACAACGCCACAGCTCCGGCTAGAAGCGCAACAAGCAGCAGACGTGCCTGTGGCGGGTCCACCGTATACTGCTGTGGCTATTAGTTTGTGGTTGCTTTATCGCAGGCTTCCATCCGTCATCAGGCACCACCACCTCTCTCTCTTCTGCTGCTTGCTCCTGCTGCTGCTTGCTGCTGCTGTGCTTGCATGGTGTATGTGCGGCCTGCCGTGCGTCTGGCGCGTGCCGCGAGCAATAATACTACTATACCAATACATGGAAAATGTATCTTTAAAAATCCAGTCAAACGATTACCACATGACCGCTTTTAGATTTGAAGGCTTGAGTTCGACCCTTGGCGATGCCTACTTTTTTGTGTTTTTTTCTACTTTTTGTTTTGTACATTGTACGTAACCCAGACCCTACGCATACGAAATACGTATTATAGTAAACAGGTATTATTATTTTAGGTAGACGGGGAAAAATCTTGATCAGGTATTTCATTTGGTATATATATAAACACCCTCTCGGTCCCTTAGCATAATAAACTGCCTGTTGTATAGCTTCGCCGGCGGCCTGGGCTGACGGCAAAGCCCCTTGTATATACCTGGTATATATTATAGAAATATCCGCAAAGCTATGGTAAAGAGCACAATACGAAGATATACCCATGACTTTATCACGAATGGTAGTATGTACAAGATTTTAGATAATCAGGTGTAATATGTAGTATTCTGTATCGAAAACAAATAAGTAGTACACATAAAAACCAGAGTACGCACGATAAAAATACTAAAACTACTAATTGCCACTAAAGATACATTACAGTTACAAATAACTAATGCACACTATTAAAAAGGGCAGCGGCCAAAAACAGGTACACCTGGTCCGTTCGGGGCCAAAAACAGGTACATACTAAAATCAAGTTTAAAACGCACCCCACGAACCTGCCGTTCCTTGCAACGCAAAGTAGAGTTTTTTCATGTTCTTCGTGCTCGCCCGGTGGCTACGTACGAGTAGCTGCTATTATTAGTACGAGGAACGAACGCCTGCTGCTGTATTCTCCCTTCTCAGCTTGCGACAATCCCGAAGGGGAGCCTTCGATCTAGTATTATTTCGGCGGAGGTGTGCAGGCAGATATGATATATGTGTGAGTCGCTCGAGTGGAGTGTGGTGCGAGGTGCGAAGGGAGGAGGGGGTCTCCGCGTACGTCGGCATTTGTAAAGGGGGCATAGGGTGGAACTATGAAGGGCCTATGATTGGCTTAAAAACGACAAAAAAAAAAAGGTGAAAGTCAAGCAGAGTAGACAAAATCAGGTATACCTGGGTTTTAAAGAGGCAAAAACAGGTACAACGAGTTTTGGACCAATGGCAGGGCACGTGGAGTGCGTTTTTGACTTGATTTTAAGTATGTACCTGTTTTTGGCCGCAAACGGACAAGGTATACCTGTTTTTGGCCGCTGCCCTATTAAAAATTAAGTCACTAATTAATTTAATTCAACAACGTACTTTCAAGTGCTACTCCACAACCTGTCCCCGCACACCTCTTCATTATATATATAATATAGAATTATCAGCAAAGCTATGGTAAAGAGCACAATACGAAGATATACGCATGACTTTATCACGGTTGGTTCTATGTGCAACAAATAAGTAAGTAAACATAAAAACCAGAGTGCGCACGATAAAAATACCCCATACAGATATATAACGACGACAGGTGGCTTACGCTGCTACTAATAGTAGACCCACTCTATCACGTCAACTCGTCGGAACACTATCTATCGTATACCCAAGGTATACCTGATATGTTTATTTCAGACTGTTTAATTTAAATTATATTCTATATATAATATATATATTCCCTCACAAATAGACGCACACTTCCTGAATTCTACAGCCTCAGATTGTGTCCCCCTCATACGGGATGTACACCCCAAATGAGGACATATAAAATCCGTAAGTACGCGCGATCGAAGTATTACACTCAGCTCTGCTCAGCTAGCAAAGATGAGCTTCGACGAAATCCTCGAGCTCACAGCTAGCTGTTGTTTTTTTAATGTTTTTAATATACAAAATGATACGCGTACGATACAATACCGCATGCATGCTGTTGTATGTATAGTAATATTAATAGTAGGTTTTCGATTTGTCCTTGCGCCACTCCCCTAGGCACGTCCCGGAGGGGAACCTTGTACTACGTATATTTGTGATATATACAAACAAACGTGAATCTTGGTATAGTAGTAAAGAATGATGAGGAGAAAAAAATCTAAATTTTCGAGGGGCATAGTAAAGTCATACCCGGATATATATACTGTAATATATACATATTTTATATATATGATATTAATTGAATATACACGAACAGGTATACAGCAGTACGTACGTACGCATTATACTCGTAAGACCAACCAGTTACAGGACGTAATTGCTACAAATAGCAAGCTAACCGCTAACTGGTGGTGCCGATGTTTGTTGTGTTGCTCTTGCAGGTTTTTTCCTAGGAGGAACGTTGGGCAACCGCAAATAAATGGCTGGTATCTGATTTATGGCATGCCCGCTGTCCGCAATTCATGTTTCGAGGACGTCCATAGCTGTCAGCCGCCGTTGTTGTCTTTTAGCCCGATGCTTTGTTGATCATTTTTATATGTGTATTCAATCAATCAAGTGGTCGCAGCGTGCGTATTTGTTACACTCAATCGTGCTGCTGTGTGACAACATCGTCATCAACATCGGCATCACTTCGTATATCATTCTCCACTACAACAACAGCAGCAACAACAACAACAACAACAACAACAACAACAACAACAACAACAACAACAACAACAACAACAACAACAACAACAACAACAACAACAACAACAACAACGACAACAACAACAGCAGTAGTAGTAGTATCATCATCATCATCACCACAATAAGGTAAGCAGAGGCTACTAATAATATTGCTGCGTGTTCGCGTTCCAGGGGACGCGGTTCGTTGTGAAACAGTTAGTTGTAGACGCTGCTTTCGTTCACGTAAGACGCACGCAAGGAGGGGCCCGCGCTACTTTGTTTTGTTCGTAAGGAAAGAAGGCTATGTACGTACGTACGTATGTAGGTAGTCGAGGCGGCTCTAGGGCCTGCGGCACTGATTGTGTTCAAAGGGCCATATAATATGTACGAGTGTATGTACATAATACCGGGTATTACAGTACTATTAATACTGCCCAATACCGGTCGCCCCGGTGGGCTAGCAGGTAACCACGAAGCCTGTAAGCGTCAAGAAAGCGAGTTCGAGCCCCGCCGAGTGCATGCTCTTAGTTAGGCACTTTTTCTCGCAAAAAATATCTTGACTAGCAGAAAGCGCGAGAGCGTGAGTTAGCAAAATTCGATGAGAGTCGACGAGCGTTGGGAAGGCTGAACCCTCTGCGCGATAAAAATGAAGGCAAGAACCGTAGTGGGGGAGGAGGGAGAGAAGCCTACTTTGTGACCCCGGATCTGAGTTACGACGAGGGAGGGAGAGACGGAAGTGCGAAGGTAATAAATGGGATGGAAAAAAAAAAAAAGAAAAAAAAACAGCAAAAATGCAGCTGGTTGTTTTTCATGCCGAGTTTGCTTTCGGAAATTAAATGTTTTGTGTTGTTTTCAAATTTTATTGTGTTTCGTGTGTGTGCTCTCGACACAACTATGAATATGATAAATAGTATGAATAGTGTCATACAGTACACGACAGATGTTAAGAATCTAATACTTTAGAATTTGAGACTGTGAGAGTTTGGGAGGAAAATAAGATTACGGCCTCTTTGTACTGAAAATAGTGTGGAACACACCCACCCAGTCTTCTTACATAATAATTCCTGTCTGGACAAAAATAGGAGATTCTTAACATCTGTCGCGTATACTACTACTGTAACAATACCACTACTACTGTAACAATACCACTACTACTGTATTCGCACTGCTGTTGTTGCTGATTGCTGTATTTAGGGTTCAGAAATTGCCGGCTCTACCTTGCACCTCAAGTTTTGAGCTCAGCAAGGGTGTGTAGAACTCTACTACTTCGCACGTGGCCGGAACCCCCCCTTGCGCATTTTGTTTGTTTGTTTGTATGTTTGTTTTTTCCCATCCCTTTTATTATGTCCGCCCTTCTCTTCTCTCTCCTCCCTATTAATAGTCGTAACTCAGGGACCATGGGAAATAGGTAAATAGTGTGTACCGTAGGCCCTATTTACTATTCATATGTATGGTCGGCTGTATGCTTCTACTCTCTGTGTATGCTGTTACATGTCCCCACACAGCAAGGATTTGTTTACGCCCGTTGCACAAGGGTTACTGTGTCGATGCCTGCCGTGCATTGTTGTGCCACACCAAGTTACCTGTGCATGAACGGCCTACTCGCTGCACACACGTGCTTCTGTGTGCAGATACCTGGTAGGTGCATACCAGGTGCAACACCAAATTGAATGCAATTATTTAATAGCTCATGCTCCAGGTGGTCCAAGGATCAATCGAACTTACAGCTGACGTATTTAAAATAATTGTATTCAACATTCATTGTAAGGTTTTTAGGCTTGCTCCGATTCGGTGCTTCAAGTCGGCGGGCCCATACTATTATACTATCAATACTACTGTGTGTGCCAGCACCTGTTATAATATGCGCGTCATCAGCTCGTCACCATCATGCAATGCAATCAATGCAATCAATAGGGCAAACAAACACATCCGGCGCTTGAACAACGACCGGCAGGTTTGCTACTTGCTGGCCGTCCGCACACATCATATACCTCGTATATATATCATTGTTAATACCTATCTATATATATATATGTGAAGCAGTAGCAGCAGCGGTGAAGCATAATAATCCTTATTATTATCCGTAGACTGCTCTGTGTTCTGTTTGTTGTTTGCTATAATTGTGTTACAACTACTGTATATACTGTATGTAGTATATACTGTATGTAGTAGTGCCCTACAAAAAAGTGTGCGCCGCTCGTTCGGCGCTTTGACGGACACAACCTTCGCCCCGCGTTGACTATTTACTTATTATGTAGTAGTAGTTGTTATCGTTGTGCATATACATGAAAAAACAGTTGGCCTGGTGGAATAGACAGAGGAAGTTAGAGGAAGTACGCAGAAGAAGAGGTCGGTACGTCTTGCGTAGGGATAGGGATGCTAAAACAAAGAAAGAAAGCTTCCTGTTATTCCGACTGGTAACGGATCTATCTGCGCTTTTGTTCATCCCATTTAATAAATATCCGACCTTCTTTTCTCTCTCCTTCCTATTACGGAGAACCATGGTAAATAGGACCAAATAAATGTTGTTACTAAAAATACGTAACCATATACCTGGTAGCTTTTTGTGTTTACCGTAGGTTCTGAGTTACCACTATTAATATTAATAATATCATGCTCCCCCGTAATAGTGGTAACTCAGAACATAAGTTAATAGTAGGCTCTCCTCCTCCACCCCCCATTGTACGGTTCGTGCCTTGCATTTTTATCGCGAGAAGACTTCAGCCCTTTCTTCCCTCGTCGAATTGTGCCTACCCAAGCTATTACTACTACTATGATTAATCATTATGCCCTCAGAAGATGAGTCCGTACTTGTTTTTGTTTTTCGAATTAAACTCAAAAGTCCGACCGACGGACGTGAGATTCGAACCCCGGAAACTGACTCTCTCTTCGTAGCCTCCGAGGGTACCACTACATACAGCAGTACTTCGTAAACCATCGGGGCGATCGACTATACCAGGTATAAACTCTCTCGTGTAGAAGGTAGACTCAAACGAAGTGGAATTTCCTCCTCGTGTGCGGCAAGGACATCTCGGAATCTGCAACTTGCCCAGAAGACCACAATAACAACGAGGAGAGTAGTAGAAGTGTTTCGTTTGTGGGTTGTTGATAGTGCTCTGTCCTGCGATACCAAAGGTGCAATATAGGGGTAACCATGTGAGAAGCACTTCGTTTTCTGGAAAAAGTATTCTGACTTTGTTTTTCTGTTTGTAGAATCACAAAAATACTGAACAGCCGGAATGAAGATATGCATAGGTATACACCGAACACCGAAGGGTTTTTGCCCAACAGGTCGATTTGACGATAGAGAAGGCCTGTACGGTACCACAAGGACATGCGCTCCCCTCAATTCAATGCCGGCGTCATTTGTGCTCTTGTGGCCGGTGCACTGTCTTCCGATCTGCCGGCGAGTCGTGTCTCTCCCAACTGCAAAAAACCCTGCAAGTCGGTTGTCCTGCTGCGTTCACCAGGAAAACTAATCGGGCCAGAGGCAAGCTGAAAACACACCCCTAACCAAATAAAAGGCTGCGGACCATCGCAAGACTTGACGCAACACCGGTAACACACGTGGACAGGTTTTTATAGAACTTGAACTACACTCCCGTTTTGGGAGCAAAGGGGCCGTCCGCAGTAAGGCGTACTCTTTTTGAGGGGGGGGGGGTGGTGACGAACCATCCCCGGCTAAGGTCTGAAAAAATTATGACAACCTGTTTGGGGTATGAACTTGACGTATTCAATGTTAATTTTTTTTACGAGGCATGTTTAATGCCGGGTTTCAACCGGTTTTGCAAATATCCTTAGGGAAAATCAGCCAAACGCATACACCGGGGATGGACCGAAAATATCCCCGAGTTTGAAAAAACGTTGGATAAGGCTGAAAACGTCAGGGTATTGTAATATTGAGGCAGGGATCACGAATCCGTCGTTATTTTTTCCGAACTCGATCATGCGACCGAGTTACAGCTATATGTAAACAACCAAAACCGGGGATGTCCGATAAAAACCCCTCCCCCTTAAACCGCCAACAACGTGCCGCGAAGGGCTTGAGTTTATCAGGGGTGGGTATATTTGGGTTGGGGGTCACGAATCTGACGTTATAATGTCTCAGTTCGGTATTTCCGTTGACTAATATAATAGCCATGCCAAAATGGGCCTTTCCGTAAGCATTTAGATTTTTTCAGTTTTGTTCTAACTTCTCTCTCGCACTGAGTTTTTGTCTGGTCAACTTTCTGAGTGGCTCTACCCTCTACCCCCACTAAATCGGCCAAGCGGAGTCGATTGGCGAGATGGTATACAAAAAACAAGTTCGGGAAAGGGGCGAAAAAAAACATTATCAGCAAAGGAGATTTTTTTTTTATACCAACTTTTTAAACCACGTTTTTGGGGTTCTCTGAGCGAACCAAAAAAACGGTTTTTATTTTTTTGTTTTTTTCAGCGCGGGGGGGGCAGTACGTCTTACCGCGGAAGGCGCCTATACTTCTGCTGTATATTAATAGGCATTAGTCTTAGGTTCTATAATATGGTTATGAAAAGTGCAGTACTAAAAGAGGCTCCTTCGGCCAAAACAAAAAACGAGTACTTGAGTCGCTTGAGTCGTTGGAAAAAAATACGTTCCGTCTTTTTAACAGCAGCTATTTTACTATTTCTGGTATAATAACACCATATCTGTCCTTCTTGCTTACCCAACACGGCATAGCTCCAGTTCTAATTATCAGACCCGCTCCCGACAGACATACACCTGGTATCTTGTTCACTACGGTCTCTAGGAGGAGATGTTGGGGCCCTTGGTTCTGCAAGGGAGGGTAGGCATTGCTGTGTTTGGCGTCACGAAACAAAATCGCTCAGCAGCAAGAATTTGTGGATCATTCCGGAGCTCCTGTTTACATCAACCAAAATCGACCGCCACGACGCAACAGTGCACTGTAGGCTGCTGTTCTCCGCTGCACGACACAAAAACCGTTTGATAAAGGGTGGTGCGTGTTGCAGTATGGGTGTTGTAGGTTGGAGAGGGAACTTTGTGAGACGGGGGGGTTGTTTTGTTTGGTGTTTATCTCTTTGTGAGAAAGCAGGTGTTTGTTTGAAGTCAGCTGTGATATCGATTTTGGAGAGGAGGCAGCTTTGCTGGCTGCCTAATGTGACCTGGCGAGGTGTTGGGGCAGATTATTATTGTTCTGGGCCGTAGTGTCAACGTCAGATTATCAGCGGTCGACCCCCTGGCACTTCCCGATTTCATGTTCGTACTTTGTCCTCGAGTCTAGCACAAACGCTTAACTAGAATGTCTTCAAAAACACAAGCTTAAACTATTGACACCCAATTTCTTAGCTGCTGTCGCGTGTGTCTGTAGATGTGTTGTTGAGATTATCACATGGAGTCATCGCCGAAAAGTAGTCTGTGCTCACAGAACAGGCGCCATAAACTCTATAGTGGCAGAACGATACAAGCCTTTCGTCTGGTCAACATAGGTCAAGGATAGTTTGAGGTACGTGTTTCCCGTTATCGCTTGCCGCTAGTGATAACCGATCTCCGGGGGTCACCTGATTATCCTCGACTTGTCATAGAAACACGAGTTAGCTTATACAGTACAGGACACCTAATAAGAAACAGGAATCTGGGCTCAGCCTGGATTTCCTATATTTTTCGTTTTGTGAGCCTCTTTCTTATTGAGCCTCTTTCTTATTTTTCCGGACAAAAATCGAAAATCGAGCTGGTTTCTTATTTAGTATAACTCATATTTATACCGCCATTGATCGTACGCCCCTCACTGATAGCGCATGCGCACGTTCGGCGTCCGGTCTCTTCGGTGTGTACTTTAAGTCTTACTGGGGGGCACTGATGCCGGGGAAACGTGCTCGGCAACGTAGTTGGATCGTTTCCGCTTTCGTCCCTCACCCTTGCGTGAATCATTAGTCCCGGTAAGGTCATCACAACTCTCTTCCCCGCCTTCACCCTCTTCCTTGCTTCCGGAAAGCTGCCCTCAACGAGATCACTATCGCGGTCGACATCTACATCGCGCACACCCGATTTCTTCCTCCCTTCCTCGTCGTCACTCCCCTTCCACTCATTATCCGCTCCTGTCCCTTCCGCACTATCACTGCCACTGCTGCTGCTGTTCTCTTTTAAACCGCTTTCTTCGCTGTAACCATCTCCCCCCCTTCCTCTTCCTTCCTGTCTCCCTTCCACGCTGCCATATCCCCCCTCATCATTGTCTTCCTTGGCACGTCCAGTGCGACCGCCCCAGTCGATGTCCCTGTTGCCCACTCCCTGCGGTGGCGCCCGTAGCTCACGTCGAAGCATGCTCGAAAGCGAAGTAGTCTTACCCAGTAGCACCCGCAAACTTTATGCTGCGGCCTCGTCAACAGCAGTGTACCTCCCGAGTGGAAGCCTCATACTGAGCGTTGTGCCGGTTCGCTCGATTAACACCCTATAGTCGTACTCTTGGCGTGTCCGTGCCTGTGCCCGTCGTGTGATGAAACCTTTCACCCATCCCAACACCCGGCACAGCATGATGTGCCACTTTACGCGTGATGCATCGAGGGCCGGAGGAGGTGAACGGACAAACGCATAACCCGGTTGGCATTCCAGGGGAAGTGTTGTTTCATCAGCATCGAGGTCATCATCATCGCCAAGCATAGCTACGTCGTCCGATCCACGAAGTCGCCCGGGGTTGTCACCCTCCGTTTCGTCCTCGCCCTCCTCGTCGCTCGACCCTTCGGGATGGTCTTCGTCCGGGAGAGTAGAGGGCTGCACGTCATTCGGGAGTTCCGTACCGTAATTGGCGCCCATGAACGTGTACGGTCCATCCAGGCCTTCGAGATTGATGAGGATATAGTCGATACCGTCTGCTGTCATCGCAAGCCCAGTCTTTTCAAACAGGCGTCTACATTAGAGCTGGTACGAAACAACTTTTTCGACGACCTCACCCACCCAGTGCGTCAGCAAGACCCTACGGTCGGAGGAAGACAGCTTGCTGGTGTCCCACGTTTCCACTTGGTCGCCCTTCTCTAACCATGCCTAGAGAGCCTTCCCCTCACCCAACTTGACCAGCCGCCCGTATCCTGCATCGACCGGATGCACCTCGTCCGTGCTCCCTCGTGGCAGCAGCCAAAGCAGAGAGTTACATCCCTCCTTGAGTTTTTTCATGAACTCTTCTGTCGTCTGCCCGTGCAGATTGTCGGCGAAAAGGATGGACTGCTCCGGGGGCTTCACTCCAAAACCGCCTGTGATGGCGGCCTTGAACGTTTTCTCAACTCACCGGTTGCAGTAGTCGCGCGTGCTTGGGCTCTGCTCACTTTCGACGGTGTGGGACTCGCCGAAGGCTTCGACCCTGGCATAGGTGCAGTTATTGACCCACTCGTGTCCGATCGCGATGGACGAATTAAACGAAGAAGCTCCCCGAGCTCGCTGTTGTACTCCTCTTGCTTGAGGGAGCCGTCACATCGTAGCCCCCACAGCGTGTCAAGGTTAGAAAATGTTTATGCAGAAACACGGGCTTCGCGCGCGGCGCTCTTTAGCTCATCGAGCTGCTGCGTATTCAAGGCTGCCCTTGTGTCTCAATTCACCCAATGTGGAGAGCGATTTGAGTCTGGCCGTGAACGCAACTGGCAAAATGAGGGCCGCAAGATATGTGTCCTGGGTCTGCTACAGTACTACAGGCTGCTCTTCACCTCTTCATATCTCTCCTCCCTGCGGGGGTGCTAAAAACAAATATACCCAGTACACCTTTTGCGGGGGTTCGCGTCGAAAAAAACGTTTTTGTGGGGTGAAACAAATGAAAAATATGAAACGGCAAAAAACAAAATGCGTTCAAAAAACAACAAAATCTACGAGTACACACTGCTGTTACGGGTCAAAATTGGAAAAATATGTTCGCTGAAAACCTGAAAGATGTTACTCGCGACCACCAGGGGCAAGCAGCAGGGTTTCTTGGAGGCGTCGGGGATTCGCCCCAGGGAGGTAATAGGCCTTTCTTATTTTGCAGCGGGGGCCCAGCCTCGCGTCTTTCTTATTTTTTGGGAAATGTCAGCCTGGATTTATTATTAGCCTGTTTCTCATTAGGTGTCCTGTACTGAACGTGGACATTGCCACTATTTGGGTCCCCGTGGTGAACAGCTGCCGGCATTGGTGACCTTGCTGCTTCGGCCTCCTCCAGTCCAGCTGACGACGCTCCAACTCATAGAGTGGTTGACTTTAGAAATGGCTCAGATATGTCAATTGCTCGCTCCACTTAAGTTGTGCGCGAGAGGACGACCAACTAGGATTGGATATATTCTACGTGATGAGGCTTTTGTCACTGGGGCACTTTCATTCTCCATTGCCCTTGAGCAGGGTTTCCCCTTAGCGCCTTCGAATATTGCTCACTGTATCTACAGTAATAGTAGCTGCACCGTTGTAGCAAGAATATCCCAGGGAAAAATATGTACTATATACAAAATACAAAGACAAAGTGCAACGTGGCACGATGCACTTCGTACATCATAGATGTGGCACACCGTGAACCTCAGCCAAAAGAAACTGAAATGAATCCAAAGAAAACGGGAACAAGGAAAAGAGAAGAAAGGAAAACAAACGGGAGAAGGAACAGAAAGGAAGAAGGGGAAAACGAACCAAAAGGAACAAAAAAATGAATAATGTAGAAGAAAATGACGAAAGCAGGGAAGCATGATAATGCTCGGGAATATACAAGAAAGTACGTAAGCATGAGAACTCAAGCGGGTACGCAGGCTTGAATACTCGCAGGTAGGTAGGGTATCAGTCACTTCAGCGGCACGTTTGCCATTGCCGTTTCTTCTGTTCGGAGTAATACGGAGTACTGTTTCCGTGTCTCCGAGCGGACAAGCAGACAGACGATGTCTCAGTTTAGCTGATTGCACCCTCACAAATAGCGTGCTATCACACAAATGAAGAAAGCATGCGTAAATTGATGGGATACACTACAGTAGAGTAGATAATACACCTCGCCACCTTCTGCCCTAATGTGCATTGAATGCAGTTATTGCACGTAGTACGTGTGCTGCCTACGAGTGGTATGATATTACGATTGATTTATGACGCATGCATGCTGCGATAGAGGTGTTGTACCATGGTGTACCATGTCTGTCTGTTGGTACATGGTTTTTATGAGGGTGGACACTTGAGGAGCTGCTGTATACCTCACCCAAAACATTATTTACTACCAGGTACAGTAGGAGGAAAACAAAAGTGGACGCATGCTACGGTAGAATTGCACCGTTGCTTTTCTGACCTCCGCACTTGAGGAGCTCCATACTTCACCGAAAACATACTTTTGAAGGGAAAAAAAGGGCAGCGGCCAAAAAAAGGTATAACTGGTCCGTTTGCGGCCAAAAACAGGTACATACTTAAAATCAAGTAAAAAACGCACTCCACGTGCCCTGCCATTGGTCCAAACCTCGTTGTACCTGTTTTTGCCTCTTTAAATACCAGGTATACCTGATTTTGTCTACTCTGCTTGACTTTCACCTTTTTTTTGTCGTTTTTAAGCCAATCAGAGGCCCTTCATAGTTCCACCCTATGCCCCCTACTATACAAATGCCGACGTACGCGGAGACCCCCTCCTCCCTCCGCACCTCGCACCACACGCCACTCGAGCGACACACATATCTGCCTGCACACCTCCGCCGAAAGTATACGAGATAGAAGGCTCCCCTTCGGGATTGTGGTCAACTTGGAATACCAGGGGTGTCGCAAGCTGAGAAGGGAGAATACAGCAGCAGGCGTTCGTTCCTCGTACTATTAATAGCAGCTACTACGTAGCCACCGGGCGAGCACGAAGAACACGAAAAAACTCTACTTTGCGTTGCAAGGAACGGCAGGTTCGTGGGGTGCGTTTTAAACTTGATTTTAGTATGTACCTGTTTTTGGCCCCGAACGGACCAGGTGTACCTGTTTTTGGCCGCCGCCCAAAACAAACCCTACCCGAGGAACAATCTGATGAACTATTAATAGCTGTAAGTGTACTCTGAATACATATCGCACCAAGGTGGGTTAAGGAGCTCGATCGTTCAGAAAACGTTTCAGCCCAAAAAGTATACTCGTACGTACCCGATGAATCCCATGGGCATAATTGCAACACAATTGCAACACGAGAATGAATCAAAGTCCGACGATTTTGGGTCAATACTTTAATACTTCAATAGGTCATTCAGAAAACGTTTCAGCCAAAAGCCAAATAACGGTATACCTGCAACTCTTCTACTGTACCTCTACATATCGTAGCACGCGTCTGATGGTCCATTTTGTTGTGATGTTTTTATTTCGTAAAGCTTTGCACATTACACTACTCGTACAGTACTGCGTTCGTCCTGCCGCTCATTCCCGTTTGTTTCACCACTCGCCACCCGTAGTACTGTGCTTCTAACTTCTTGCACTAGGGGTACTACTACAGTAGTAACTGCTGTACCACGGCTCTACCGATTGTCTGCTGTTACACTGCAGTACTGTTACACTGCTACTGTTGTTCCACTACCGTACTACAGTAGTACGTATGATACAGAAGTATGTGGTTACAGTAGGGTGCCCGACTTAAGAGACCCTCAGAACAGGCCAGCATTGCCGCTTTTATCTCCGCACCGCTCTTATCCTCCAGAAAGTTGTCTTTACCTCGGGATGAGAGCAAAGTCTTTCTTAACTCGGGAAAACGTTCTGCTCTGAGAGCGCCAAAATGCTTCAAAGCGGCACCCATCGGGCAAAACCTGGTTATCCGTTGCGTATTCAAGTTGAAAGTCCGTTCAAGTTTATTCCAGTCAGTGCCCAAAAGCGGCATACGGTATGCATGGGCGTGGGTCATGATTGTATTACATCGAGTTGACCTGGGTTACAGTAGATAGCGGGAGCAATAGCACTTTAAAAACAGCTCAGTCGGCTCACCCGCGAGCACGTCCAGATCCCGTACCGATTCCAAAATCGTTTTGCTCTCTCGTGGTCACAGATACCCCTCAGTACAACCATAGTATACACAATGTAAAGAGACAGAAAAACAACACGAACTACTGTAATCTAAAACGAGTAAAATCCGAAAACACTGCACACCAGTACTGTGCATCTCATCAGTTGCTGTCGCTGTCCTGTACATATAAAATTTATATTTCACACCCAGGGTATTGAGTATTGACGGCTGTCTTGCATGAATATGGTAGGAACACAACCATATCGATTAAACTGCCGTTACCTGTGGCATGTGAAGGTCCGAAGGTCCGGCGTGTTGTGCCTGAGCTGGCATCGCTCACCCACTGAGTAGGGCATGGTACAGACCGTGGTGAGAGAGTAGCGATTACCGCACCCTTTGGCTATAATCGGGGCATTACCTAACCCTCACTGTTGCAGAGGCGTTACAAACCAGAGTAAAATAATAAACAGCGAATGGAATGCACGACACCAAGACAGAAAACTCGGCTTTACCTGTACAATTTTCGTACTGCACTTGTACTGTACTGGACTGGACTGGACTGGACTGGATTGGACTGGACTGGATTGACGAATTACTGTAGTGACAATAAGGTAACCCCTTCGCTCTGCATTGTCTTCGATCGCCAACAGCAGCATGATACTCGACGCCCCGGCAATGCTGGTGGCTGGGCTGGCGATGTCCTACATTGCAGGAGCGGAAGCAGTCCCATGTGCATCGGGAACTGTTGCTATTAACGTCACTTCATTAGCTGATGTACGCAACCTTACTGACGTGATGGGCTGTACGGGCGGAGGAGTGTTCGACGTCACCTGGTACAACAGCTTAGAAATCGAGGAGAGGATCGAGGTGTCTGACCACACGAGTGTCACGGTCACCGGTTTCGGTTTTCCCACGATTCTATTAATAGCTGGGCTGACCGACAACGACGACAATGTCGGCGTTGTCATTGACCTGGAGAGCACCGGCATCTTCTCTGTGCTAAATGGATCGAGCCTAGTCCTCAAGAAGTTAATGATCGACGGAGGCCGTTCGAAACACGGAGGTGCAGTTGCCGTTACTTTTTCTAGTTCCTTGTATGTGTACGACTGCGCCTTCGCGAACAACAACGCTACAACCGGAGGTGAGAACAAAGCTTAAGCTTGGCGTGGTACATTACGCGATACTTTGGAACTGCACGCATGCTGTTTAAGGAAACTATTCACTGTGTGTACTATGAGGTTGTTGTCGCAATAGGAAGAGGGCTGGTAACCTGGTAGTTGGATTAGGGTTGGGGTTCACGTTCTTGTGCGAGGCAGGGGGTGTGCTACACTACAGTATAGTTACAATAGCGAGTCTACCGAAGACGTATGCTACGATAGAGGTGCTCCATGTTTTTTCTGAGCTCCTCACTTAAGGAGCGTCATACGACCTCACCAAACAAATCATTTTCGAGGAAAATAAAAGTGCTGCCGGATGCGATATCTCATGACCGAAGTATACTCTGAAACATTATTCGTCATAAAAATGAAAGTCCGACGAATTTGGGTTAAGGAGTCCAATCGTTCAGAAAACGATTCAGCTAAAACGTGCTACCTCTATGATACCGTAGCACTTGTCCGAAATAATCTACCAGATTATTATGTGCTGTAGCGGGCCATGTACGCTAGATTCACCCGTTGCACCGTTCTTCGCGCCCGCACAAACACCCTACTTCGGTTTGATCGGCTTTACTGTAGTTAGTCCCCGACCTCGAATATATAAGTGGCACACACTCGATTAGAGAGTACCCCCCCGTAGCATTCGCCTACTATTGTTGATCTACACATCGACATAGCCATGCATACCGGTGTCGGGTGGTGATAAGTTTATTTCCTCGTGATGCTGTACAGCACTGTAGTACCTCGTTGTTGGCTGGTGATGAGGAGTTTCATGTAAGTTGCTCCTGCTCGTTTTTTCCCTCAGCGTTACGCATGTTACGGTGGAAATCGTGATGATGACCTCTGCACCACGTAGTGGATTTGCAGCCTGTGCTCACACTGTATCATTACACTTGCTTGCTTCATATACTCGAGAGAAATCGACAACTCGTGTGGGTTTCTGCAGGTGCCATATCTGTCTCCAACTCGTCGGAGATCTACGTCGACGGCACCACCTGGTTTGGTGACAACTCCGCTGACCTAGGAGGTGGGAAACTTCAGGACGTATTTAGTTAGCGCTATCACTGTTTAACCTCGAATACAAGTTGATTCAAAATGAACGCCCCAGTGCCTCTCCGCCGCGAATGCCGATTGCAATATCAAGTATTGTATTATAGACTGCCATTACAGTAACAGCAGAAGAAAAGGGTAACGTAATCAGTTGTGTTTGTGAAGGGTCTAGAACTGGAGCTAGCGGAGAAAATGTGTCGCGACCAACCGCAATCGTTCCAAAAGGTCAGTAATACCGTGGCATGCCGTACGAACCCCTGTTCTTGTTTCCATCAGGTGCGATATTTGCCTCAAACTCGACCATCCACGTCGGCGGCAGCACCTCTTTCGACTACAACAAAGCGGGCATCGGAGGTATGATGCCGCGATACCATAGGCACAGTGTCGTATGCTTGTCCAGGATGAAACGTGGTCGAGAGAAATGCAAAGGAATCAATAAATCGTGAGGTTTGTCGTCGCGCACCTGAGGTGGGCCGTTCTTCTCATGTAATATAATTGGAGAAAAATGCCAAAGCAACACCGTGAGCGTGAACAATGTCACCACCCTAAAGAGCATTGTTTGTACATACAAGGCGTGATAAATTGCGAGACATTGTCATTAACAACTTCCTTACTTTGGCACAGGACCTATCGCTGTCAAAATGTCGCTAGCTCTTTCTCATTCTTGCTTGCAATGTATGAGCACCTGGACGCTCAATTTTCCTTCGGTGGCCGTCGAGCTTGCCGCTGCGGGTAAGATGCGCGCTTAAAGCCACGGACCATATCTGGAGGATAGGTTGAAATAAAATCACGAACGTGGACCAAAAACGCAAAACAATATCATACCAGGAACCTTGCGAGGCCTCGTCCTCAAACATCCCCCAACGTTTTTGGCACGTTAAATGTCGTTGCCATTACCGCCAGCTTCGCTCCTTGCTTACGTTCTACAGTGCCAAACTCTAGTCGCCAACAGCATTCAACAACAGCGGAAGCATATTTATCGGGAACAAGTTGTCTTCCCTTTTCTCCCAAGCCCCTTCTACGGGAGTTTGCATCCTTCGTATATGACAGTTATGATAGCTATGATAGCGTTCCGCTAGATAACGGTTGCAATACTAACAGAAATCATGATGGCCCACGCCAAACCCAATAAAATGCACCGCATGCCTCGTGTGGAAAATATGCGACGTAATACGGCCGTCCCCATGTTTGTCCATGTGAGCTTAAAACCCCAAGAATGTTTACGTTTTGAATGTTTGTGATCGCAGGTGCCATATATGCCGATGAATCGCTCATCAACATCACCGGTAACACTTGGTTTGATCACAACTCAGCCGAAGGTGAGACAAGAGACAAGACCCACATAAATAATCCTGTCACGGCGTCGATCGTTGTATTTGTGCTGTGGCGATGCAAAACATATTAAATACTACCTCATACAAGTATGTCGCAAAAATGTTAGTAGTGTAGAGCTCTACTCGGGCCGGGTTGTCATTCGGCCATCACGGTGTCAGTACCGTGGAACAGCAATAAGAGTTCCAGTACCTGACCAATAAGAGTGGGCAGCAGCGATGGATTCAGCACCGGTCGGATGAAACCTGTCCGAGAAGAGTCGGCAGCATCGATGGACTGCCCACTCTCGTCGAAAAGGGAATGCATGCATGCATGTATTGTTTATTGTAAATTGTGTATCGTTTATTGTTTATTGTTTGGGAAGGGCGCTATGATAGGGAGAGCCAGAACATTTAAGACTGTTTGTGATTAGCAGTGACTATATTCCTGGCTATTGTGGACTATGAGGAACTATTAGTGACTGTTACCGACTATTAGCGACGAACACACTTTTCAACTGAGGAACTATACAACCATTGCTGGTTTGGCTCTACTACTGTATACCAGGTATGTTTCGTTGCATTCCCAGACTATTATGGGATTCCTCATCGAGCCAAGCTTATAGTTTTTCTAATAAACCCGACGTTGGATCTTAAAATCATACGAGGTGTACAGTTGAATCAGTACTGTAGGTACGATAAGTTCTACGAGGTGTACAGTAGGTATCTAGACCTCCTCAAATCGAGAAGCCTCGGAAAATGTCATTTGCAACCCTACCGTAGCGAGCGTCTTGGCGCGGTACTTCAAAACCAGCGGTATGTGCCGCATACTGAGCCTGGTGGCCCCTGTGCCGGAAGTTCTCGATGAATGATTTGTTCGAAGCCACGCGCGGAGATGAGGCACCTGACTCAGACAAGTTAGTTGCCCGTGTATCGGTCATCTCGCGCTGGCATCGGCGCCGTTTCTACCTATATTTTTCCTTTAACTTTAAACCCGAGAGCGTTCTCGAGATGGAAGTTTCCCGTGCTGAATACAAGTTGACACCCATTCCTTCTCTACACAGCAAATGCCACAATCCGAACTCAAACCCTCCTATTTATACTTTGCTGTATGGGTCTTGTGCGCTGCATCTAAGTAGTGTATGAGTGACTGCTATGTTTGGCCTCCCTTCAAAATAACAGTGCCCAACGATTTCGTCTCAGGCAATCGGATTACTGTAGTGTCACCTGCCTAAAAGTAGAGCACTGTCACCACGGCTCGGTGCACGGGATACTGTATGAGACGTGCCCATGGTTGCACTTCGAATAGCTTGATACCTTCAGCTCTATCCTTCTGCCCTCCGTACCTGGGTGAAGACTGAGGACTACTACTGTTGTTATTGGTATACATTCCGGTATAAACTGGGCTCGAGAAAAATGGTAGCATTCAGGGTTTATAGTTGCCAGGTCCACCTCGACACCTCGACACCTTGCTTGAATCACGCGTCAGCAAACAATTTCACAAAAGACGAAGGGGTCTGGGCGTCTTCCTGGTGTGCGTTAAGGGGCCACTTCAGTCGAAAGGTTCTGTTCATCCAATACAAGCATCTAACAGCAGCTAGGGGTGTCTTCGCCGTTTCGCAGGTTCCGTTAAAACGACAAATTATCCGACAAGTTCCGGTGGATTCTACGCCTACACAGAACCCGATTCGACTGGAGGTCAGTTTAGCGGCGACAATTGACTTAATTCCGAATAACGATAGCAAGCAGATATACTTTTAGGTGAGTCTAAAAGTACGTGTTTGCGTTTATTTATGCGTCGGCAAAGCAGCAAGTATCCGGTATGCAATGACGCCATGCACTCCCGACACACCATTCGGGCTATGGAGGATTATCCTGCCTTTCGAGCTAGTGCGGCCTAATCAAAATTTCCACATGTCGGTACCAAAGCAGAGTCCATTGGTCTGGATCTTGATAAGGGGCCCGTTGTGTCGAATGGTCGAGCGCCCGCATGAACCGACGCGCTTGTCGATGGCATTTTTCGCGTTCAGCAACGTGTGTTGTTAGTTGGGGGCTGGTATTATCGAAGAATTTGTTTTTCACAATTTCCAAACTCTTCAGAGGGGAAAATATCCGGAAAGTTAAATGTCACATATTTGGAAAACACACCTGTAAAATCTGGATGTTGAAACAATAAATTCGCCGAACCAATACTGGAAAATAAGCTCTCGGAACATAACGGCCCTAATAACACACGCTTTCAGCAGTGTATTGCGTACGAACGAGAACCCTGTACCGTTACGTAGAACCGTGTCGATCTATGGTAGGGCCGTGCTTATCGACGCAAGCTTTGTCGAAATGTGCGAGCTTTCTTTATTTCGAAATAAATGCGAGAAACATCAAGATAAAATTAAATTTTAAGGGCGACGAACAATGTTCGACTTCACCTCATGACGTGCCATGGCACTTCATCGGAACTCTCATGGTGATTGATTTGCAGTGGCGGGGGGGGCATAGCATTGTTATGGCGTGCCATGGTATTGCACGGCACATGTGTTGGTGGCATGCCATGAAATACACCATGGCATTGCCATGGTACTGCTTCATGGCATAGCCACGGGATTGGCTCATGGCATGTCCAATGTGCTACTGAACGGTCAATGGCAATGCCACGGTAACGTACGGTAAATATAAGACATGCGCATGGCATTGCCACGACAGTACATGGTAAGGCCAAAACGGCCGATGGTAATGCCCTGGCAATCCTTGGAGGTTCATGGCATTGTCATGGTGTACCATGAAGGTTCATGGAAATGTCATGGCGTGCCATGGAGGTTCATGGGAATGCAATGGCGTGCCATGGAGGTTTATGGGAATGCAATGGCGTGCCATGAATGTTCATGGGAATGGCATGGCAATGCCATGGGGGTCCATGGGGATACCATGGCAATACCTTGAAAAAGACAAAGTATGTAAATCTTGTATTTAACCTTGCCGGTGACATGGTGTATGCCGTGGCAAATGCCATGGCTTCGCCATAGCCTTGTCATGGCATGCGCCGTTTTGCGATGGCAATGCCATGGAAATCCTATATGGGTGACGCATTGTACGATAGACGTATGTAGCACGTTTTGGCTCAAACGTTTTGGGAATGACTATTATCAATAGTAGACTCCTTTACCCAAAATCGTCGGAATTCCATTTCATTGTTGTGTTGCAATACTGTTTGTGGTATACTTAGTGCTAGGCCATGGGATTGCTCATCGGGTAGTGTATTATCCTCCATAATCAGTTGTTTGGTGGGGCATTGAGCTTATTACGTGTCCACTCTCAGAAAAAACATGGTGCATCTCTACCGTAGCATGCGTCGGCCCGTCATGACGCGCCATGATGCCATGATACATGCCATGCCATGCCATGCCATGAAAAAGTTGAACAATGTAGATCCCTGAGCCGTCCATGTTTTTACCATCCTGTGAAGCTTCTAGAACTTTGTTTTGGTTATGCGTTTATATTCAAATCAAGAAACCCCGTATCGAAAATGGGGAAAATACTGCGCGTCGACAAGTACGGCCCTCCGAGAGTATACATACCCGTCCTACCTTAGAGCGTAGTATCCGTTCTTGTATGTTGCATTGACGCGACTGGGATACAAATGTTGCAACAGTATGCACTGGTGCTACGCCTTGTTGTAAATATATTTCCTGGCAAAGGGCCTGTCTCCTTTGGTTCTGAATGCTGGCACTGACAGGTCTCCACACAAGGTACTCCAAGCCAACGAAGCCAAGCCATGACTGCCGCATTCTAGCCCCTACAGTCGCCCCAGAAGTCCACAAACCCCTCGGGTATTAGTCGATGTTTCGGCAGTGTACCTATCATACAGTAACGTCACACCTCTTAAGCATGTGGGTCGGTTGTTCTTGTCCTCGCAAGATGCAGCGATCTTGTGGGCGTCATGCTTACCAACGCTCGCCAGGTCCGTTTTCGTTCACGGGCTTCACAAGTTGAGAGAGCACTCGCTAAGGTCATTGCGTCATTGTAGGGTATCACGCTGGAAAGCGTCACCGTGTCGAGTCGCGGATGGTATGCGGTGTATATGTATGTAGTCACGGCAATACTCATACATTGCATACCTTTGTCTGAACAGATGGAACCTATAGCACGTTCAGTTAGGGTACCACCCGTTGGTCTTCCCAATGCGAAAATGTTAAGTTCCAAAGTCCATATACATACCCGTCCTTGTCACAGTCGACGTTCCTGCTACCAGTTTGGTTACGACTATCGTGTACGCTGTTCCTTTCTCTCGGATGTCCGCATCATGTACTGTAGTACGATCGATTGCTTTTCCAGGTCGAGAAATTTGTTGCCATTGCCGTTGTCAAAAATATTGTAACTTGTTTTGATTTTATCAGAGTAGTCTGGATTCCGGCATTTTCGACTCCCTGCTCCCGTGTAGCTACCGCCGCGATGCGGGCAGAGATGATGTGGCGGCTGACGTCGAGAAAAAAACTCTACACATGGGGGGAAAACCTAAAGCATACCAGGTAGATGTTTGCGCCGCAGAGAAATCGTGTTGACAGCAACCCTGATTTGGAGCGGTTGCCATCGCTTGTCTGTCACCATCAACCACATCGTCTTAGTCAGGTCTGAAAAAGCTGGGAAATGACGCTTTCGTCGTCTCTTAACTGCTGCCACCACAAATGCATAATTTGTCTCTCGTCTGGTGTACCTCGGTGCAACATCTGATCACTGGCCAACTCACTTGACCATATACAATACCATGTACGATAAGTTTCGGCGAAATCCTCCATCTCACAGTTGACGTTTTTACTTATGTTTCTTCGTTCGTTGTGCCTGGCCTTCTGAATACTCCTGTAAACTTTACCTGGTATATACCGTACTGTAGTACCCTAGCTAACACCGGCATTGAAAACACAACACTTGCTGGAAGCGCATATTCCATGCTATTTTATTACTGAACCGGCGTTCACAATTACAACCGCCCATCGGACTGCAGCCATTATTTGCGAAATGTCTTCAAGAGCAAGGGTGTCGGCGCATTGTTTTTGTTTGAACAATACATTTCACGGTTTGTATTACCTACGCGCAGGTGCCATACATGCTAGCAGTTCAGAGATACGCATCGACGGCGTCACTACTTTTGCTAACAGCACCGCACTAAACGGAGGTGAGTTAGGAGATAGCTACTGTAGCACAGCTGTAATGCTGCACCAAATGCTGACCATCTTTGTACCATCGTTATGTCCCCCCTGTGTTGCGACGAATCACCAAGAGAGCCACCGACGTATATCATTCACGGCGCCATATACAACCCGCACACATGCAACCAAAGTATCTCGTCAAGCTTGAAAAGAGTGGCTTTAACAAAACTTTGGATGTCGCAGCTGACGTGTTTTTATTGTCATAGCACCAGCTGTGTCCAAAACACTGTTTCGGCGCAGTTGTAGATAAAGCTGTCCCGTAAAACAATGCGGCTGCTCAATCATCGGACGGACCGAGCAGCCTCGTACAATAAGAGACAAACGCAGTGCTGTGGCAAACGGTTAGACTCGGAAGCGCTAAGCTACGCGTGGATAGGTTTGTTACTCTAGGCGACAACGGCTCCCAATACTGTGAGCCATGTTAGCTCACTCACTACTCGTGCAGTTGTTCACTCCATATGTATGAACCATGCGCATAGTAATTGTGGCAAGCTGACTGATGCTCCGGTCGGCCAAGCATGTCTGGCGGTAGCAGTAAGTACCAGAACTTAATAGGGCTCGAGGTACTATTTATTTTCAGACGAAATTATTCACGCCCCGTATCCCCGGGGGCCAATAACACCTCCATATAGAATGGAAACTCCCGGTATTTTCTTTTGTTTTACGCTGCCCATTATGTTGCGTACGCATGTGATGATTTTCTGCGAACCCCACACGCCATACCATACGACGTAGATTGATTTGAAAGGTATGGCTAGCGGAGGCCACTCGCAGATGATAATTTATAATCCCCGCCCACAACAAACGCGTTTTCCCCTGGAATGGGGACATAGGGGAAAAGGTTTGGGGAAATCTGAAAAAGGCTGTTTCCCGGAAATATTCGGGTTTGGGGTGGGGCATTACTTATCCCTGGTCTGGACTAATCAACATGCTTGGTAAACACCTTATTATAAACCGCGTTTAAATTCATACTTGCTACCGGTACTGTAGGTGTTCAGCGTTTCCTCTGTTGAAGCAGAAAACGTAAACATTGAGCGAGGAGATGCCTGGCTACCGTCACAACCTACTGACGTCTTGCATCTTCTGACGACCTTCCATCATCTACGGTACAGGGTATAATATTTTGTTTTTCAAAGATAAAGAAAACCGTTTTCGCTTATTTTCGCGGCGGGGTGCTCATTACGATTTTGCGTCTCAGAAATTTAGTTCAATAACAACAGCAAGCAGCAGCAGCCGCAGAGCCTTCTATGTTGCGGCTGCTGAGTCAGTTGGACCAGAGGTAGCAAAACTACATACACACAGGATAGCAGCTCAGGACCGGGGTTTGGAGAGTCTCGCCGAAATGACAACAGTGCTTCTGACGACAGGGCAGCCCATCTCAACTCTCAACGGGGTCATCAAAATTAGTAAGAGAAAATTAGGTCGAATCTGGTGTGAAATACTTGGATTTGACTTCGTAAAACAGGAAAACGAGTTTGAGTCTATCGGGGAAAAGCGTTTCGAGTTGACAAATTCGAACAACGCAGAGAGGCCAGGCAATTGTGATGGCCACCACCAAAGCGATCTACGGCATGATGTGCCCTCTCCGAACCTCCGTCGCTAGTGGCTGGCTTTACCTGGCGGTGTCTGGTGGAAGGATATATGGCTATCTTTCTCTGGGCCTCTTAGATGGTCTGGAGTAGCCCTAAGATCCACCCCGAAAACAACGAGTTTGCTCATGCACTGCCCTTTACATAGCCCTTCCTCTGTTTTCAATTTCCACTGCTGCGGGTTGTGCTAATTTCCCCTTGGTTTCCACTCGTCGTCGGAGTGGGTAGACGTCTGGAACTGTGCCGCGTGTGGCGCATGCGTGCCGGACCAGGGTGGACCCTGCAACTTTGCCGAAGTTATTTCGTCGCACTCGGTACGAGGGTGGCGCGACTTTGCGAATTTCTGTGCCACGCTTGGTGCGTGCTTTCAGCCACCCTTTTGTGGGCTCGGGATGTTTCAATTGTACACAATGTATTAACTGGTCTATATCGAAACTTCAGCTACAACGTTGTGACATTTCGATACCCCTTACTGCACAGAGTGTACTTACTGCATGCACTTGGTGCGAGCTCAAGGTAAACACTTGCATTATGTTGATACTTATACTGTTGTGCTTGCTGTATGCACTGGGTGCGACCTTCAGCCACAATAATGTGGGTTTGTCGCGGACGGAATCCTACCTACAAATATCGCACCAAGATATCCCAACTTTGCAACCCTCGACAAAAGTATAAATACGAACGCAACTACTTGCGCCTTCAAGCAGTGATGGATGGACGCGCTGGTGTACAGTAGATGTTGGCACGCGGTACACGCGTTAAATCTAGCAGTACAGTAGTATCAGCAGTTCATGGCCAATCGTTTCAAGCGGTGTTGCCTCCAAGGTTTACACCGTGGTCTTGCATGTCGATGCATCCTATCAGTAGTGCACAGCGTGCAGATGCCCAGAAACATCTCCCTGGTTACCCTGATGTGCGCACTGTGCTCGTCGAGGCTCATAACCTATTCAGGAGTAGTGCTTGTAATTAATTCACAGTAGGTGGTAGCTCAGCCTTGTTCTAGCAGTGGTTAAAATGTTTAGCCGAGTGGTGGGACATGCAGACAATCTTCACCTTGACCGTGCCGCTTGTGGAATCTAGACTGAACTACGGAACTCCAAAATCCCACAGTCGTTGTCGCTGAAGACACAAAAGACAACAACAACAAAGTACAAGAATGTAACGTGATCAGAGTGCGCGCTGCGTGCTGGTGCCTCGATGTCTAGCGTTTTGCCGTGCTCTACTCGTAGAAGTGTACAATTCATTATTATCATCCCAAAGTTAGTATCAAAATCGTGTTTACTACGTAGAGCTCTCCGCCGCAGAAGGTGTCCTCAGGTACAATGTTTCCTGTTGCTGACACTCGATGACTGCACCGGTGCTATTATACGAGAAATAGCGCTGCAGATTTTACTGCTGCTGCAATGCGCTATGAAGCGGCAATGCAATATATGCTGGGCTTTGGTCACGACCATAGATAGGCTGTTGGTGGCTACCATTGCCTATTGTATAACGCGTGAACGATGCGTGTTACTTATACCTCGCAAACAATTATTAGGCGGCATATTTGAGGGACCGACTTTCGAGAAGTGTTGTATGCTACTGCTGTAAGCCCGATACACAATAAAAATGGCTTGCAAATCGTATTTTGCAAAACATATCAGGGCGGGAATCTATTCCTCGCGCCATTCTAAATACGGTGAGAACCTGATTTAACAATACTTTGAGATATATTTATGTTGTTGTTATGCCACTGAACGGGGTAGCAGGGACCCCACATCCATACCAAGTGTATATGATATCATATACCTGGTATATGAACTCGAGCTATACCGTGTTCGGTAAGGAGTACGGCATGTTTTATTGTACCAAACCGGTGATTGCACGTTTCAGTTGTATGCTGCCAATATTAGGGAACATACTGTTGTAGATATATATATATATTATTAAATGCTGCTGTTCTGTCAGTCTGTAATTGAGCAGCGCTATTCAGAGCGGTTCAGCCCCACCTTGCCCCATGGGTAGGGAGGCTGGGTGCCACAACCCGCAGAACACTGGGTCCCATGCCGCGCCGAGTCGTGGCCGTGGCGCAATCCCGACGCAGTTTTGGCAGCCATCTAACCAGCCTACCTGCTGACTTCCAATTTTGAATTACTATTCTGGCAGCTGATTGGCTGCCCAAATTCATGCCAGTGGCTGCTGGCTCTTTCTAAAACATCGGTGCTGAAAAGAGCCACCGAGGTTCTGCCAACCCGGGGGGGATAGGCTCCCATCCACGGATCAGAAATCCCTCCATATCTCTACAACTCCGACCAACTGGGGACAAAAACGGCGATTTCCCTGGTCGACACTGCCCCGCACGGTATGGAAACCCCACCACCATCAGTTGGTCACAGATTGGCTGAGGCTCAGGGAGCCAGCGGCACCCTGGGACGATAAGTTCCCATCCCCGGTTCATAAATCCTTCCCTATATCTACAACTCCAACGACCCGGGGACGCAAACGGACATCCCCCGGATCGATACCGTCTCACAAGGTGTGGGAACCCCAATACCACGGGAACATTTACGGTTGCCTGGCCCTCATAGAGCCAGCGTGCGGCGAGAGTTGCCCCTCGGGACAACGTCGAAGTCCCGCCGCACGTGGGGATGATAACGTACCATCCCCGGGTCATTAATCCTTCCATACATCTACAACTCCAACAACCCGGGGACGAAAACGTACATCTCCCGGGTCGATACCGCCCCGCAAGGTGTGAAAACCCCACCACCACTGGCTGATGATTTTTCTGGGGCGCTGGAGTTCATAGAACCAGCACGCAGCGAGGGTTGCCCCTCAGGGTAACAGTGAGGTCCCGCCGCACCTGGGGATGATATGATCACATCCCCGGGTCGGAATTCCTTCCATACCTCTACAACTCCAACGACCCGGGGACGCAAACGGACATCCCCCGGATCGATACCGCCTCACAAGGCGTGGAAACCCCAATACCACGGGAGCACTTATGGTTGCCTGGCCTGACCCTCATAGAGCCAGCGTGCGGCGAGAGTTTCCCCTCGGGGCAACGTCGAAGTCCCGCCGCACCCGGGGATGATAACGTCCCATCCCTGGGTTATAAATCGTTCCATACATCTACAACTCCAACAACCCGGGGACGAAAACGTACACCCCCCGCGTCGATACCGCCCCGCAAGGTGTGGAAACCCCAACCCCACTGGATGATTGCTGATTTTGCTGGGCGCTGGAGTTCATAGAGCCAGCACGCAGCGAGGGTTGCCTCTCGGGGGGTCAGAAATCCTTCCATAAATCTACAACTCCAACGACCCCGGGACGGAAACGGACATCCCCTGGTTCGATACCGCCTCACAAGGTGTGGAAACCCCAATACCACGGGAATATTTTCGGTTGCCTGGCCCTCATAGAGCCAGCGTGCGGCAAGAGTTGCCCCTCGGGGCAACGTCGAAGTCCCGCCGCGATCCGGGGATGATAAATTTCCTATCCCCGGGTCGTACATCCTTCCATACATCTACAAATCCAACAACCCGGGGACGAAAATAACATCTCCGGGCTCGATACCGCCCCGCAAACCCTACCACCATTGGCTGATCGCTGATTTGGCTGGGGCGCTGGAGCCGAGAGATCCAGCACGCAGCGAGGGTTACCCCACGGGGCAACGGCAAGGTCCCGCCGCTCCAGGGGATGATATGATCCCACCCCCGGGTCAGAAGTCCTTCCATACATTTACAACTCAAACGACCCGGGGACGCTGCAAACACCCCCCAGGTCGATACCGCCTCACAAGGTGTGGAAACCCCAACCCCACGGGCTAATTTTCGGTTGCCTGGCCCTCATAGAGCCAATGTGCGACGAGAGTTTCCCCCCGGGCCAACGTCGAAGCCCCACCGCACCCGGGGATGATAAAGTCCCATCCCTGGTTCAGAAATCCTTCCATACATTTACAACTCCAACAACCCGGGGACGAAAACGGACATCCCCGGGGTCGATACCGCCCCACAAGGTCAACCCCACGGGCTGAATTACGGTTGGCTGGCTCTCATGGAGCCAGCGCGCAGCGCGAGTTGCCCCTCGGGGCAACGGCGAGGTCTCACCGCACCCGGGGATGATAACGTCGCATCCCCGGATCAGAAACCCTTGCGGACAACTACAACTCCAATATCCCGGGGACGAAAACAGACACCCCCTGGGTCGATACCGCCCTGCATGGTGGTTATTTTCCGGCTCAGAGTGGTACATCACAGCACACTGTTAATGCGAGTACCATGGGAAACGCAAAGCTAGCGCCACGGGCGGAGCCGTGGCCGTACCGCTAGTATATATAAATTAATAGTGTAGATGGGGTGGATGAAACTAATTAATTAACTAAGCACTTGAGCTAGTGTGGATTAAGTAAGTTTTCGAAAGGGGGAGAACAATGCATTGGATAGCTCCTCAGTTGATCCCCACCAGACACACACATGCTTTGACCAAAATGTGATATCATACCTATGATGCCCTTACCGTGCGTGCGCTCCTTAAGTCCACTCCATGCAAATCAAAGACCGGACGTCCCTCGAGTCCCTGTCAACCTTAGGGAAAACTGAAAAATGCTGGCGGCGTGGTGTTGCTTGCGTTTGTTTGTGTGTGAGCTATGAATCGCAATGTCTACCGTATGACTTCCCCATACCTACCCGCAGGTGCGTTCAATGCTGAATTTTCCGAGGTCTCCATGAAGGGCACTACCTTCTTTAGTAACAACAACGCGGACAGATACGGAGGTGATCTTGATTGGGGGCGGTGTGTTGACGGTACCATACTCCTCCTGTGAATAGCTACGGTAGAGATCAGTCTACGGTTTGAAGTGGTCTAGGTCTGAGTATCGTAAATGATATACTTAGTATACATAAAATACTGCACAGCAACAAAGCGTCTTCCGCGTTCCGTTATTGGTGCACCGCACGGCTCCGTGGCCAGTGTTTGAGGGGTGCCTCACTTCTGTCGGAAATATGTATGTGCTCAGGGTTAGGTATAGTAGGAGTAACCCTGCGCAATCATTTCGTTCGTAAGAACATTATTAGCATCGTCACCGATCACCCACACCCATAAACAACAGTACGAGTACGCATTGAAGTTTCACAGCGTTGCCCCACCATCACTTCGTCACGTTTCTTTATATCACAGTTAATGCTTCTCGTTGGTCGAGGCTCAACAGTTTGGTTAATAGTAGGTCGGGGTGATATTACATGTCACTGCCATTGCTGAAAGCCTTGGGCACGTGAGAATGCTATTTGACCCTCATTTGGCAATGAATTTGCGCTACAGTAGCTGTAATTGGCTGTCACGCTTGTTTTTTGTTGTTGTCCTCGCGCTGGATGAATACTGTTCAGGTGTCCTGGGCTTGTTGGAAGCATAGCTATTAAACTCTAGTATATGTGTACACAGTAGTGGCTGACGCAGCCTCTGCAACTGACGGGTTAAGAGTTCTCTTCGTAAAAAAGTTGCGATAATTAGCTGCCTGCCATTGGTGGCGGGCCGGGCACATGGATCTTTTTTTTCGAGTTTGCGTCAACTAAGTGCGCATGGTAAATGATGCATTTGCCTGGTTTCCAAACGCAGTGTTTCGGGCAAATAAATACGCCAAAACGTTCCCGATCAATATGTCGTTCGCAGCTCTCTTACTGTAACTGCCACCTGGCACCGTTCAACTTCGGTACTGATATTGCTCGGTTTGCGCAGAGAAGAACCACTCCGTGTGAAGAGCAATGGAATTGACTCGGTGATGTTTTTTTGTCGTTTTGAAACTTGCCCGGAATGTAAGTCGTTTCCTTGGCCTCCGCCAAGCCTCGCAGCAAGAAACTGAATACCATGTACTTGTATATATGATTGTGTTTTTGTGGGCGATCCTTGGTTATGGCGTTGAACATGTGGGTGAAAAGTGCGTACGTGCGTGCATGCACTTGTAACGCCCAGTTCATGTCAGTTGTACGCCAGACGTATACGCCAGACGTAATTTGCCACACTCAACCAATTTCACATGATGAGGGGTAGATACAATACATGATTGGAGAAGTACTCAAGCCGTTCGGTTGTTTAGATGGAAAATCTCTGAGAACCGGAACGAGAGCTTAGGAAGTATTGTATCATGGCCACATTCACTTTCCAACAGGTGCCGTGCATGCTTCCTACTCGGTGGTCTACATGGAGGGTACCAGCAACATCGTCAACAACTCGGCCTATTATACTGGAGGTAAGCCCCATTACAGTAGATCACGGTACATACAGTTTCGGCGATATCCTTCGAAAGCGGTCAAGCAGCAAGCGAGTACGTGGTACCCTTTGAATGGCCTGAACGGGCGCGGTGCATGCACCCAGCAGGTAGGCTACTACAGTATACCTACCAGTAGCATTGGGTGTCCATACACCACTCGTCGCTGTGCATCGTCCACGATGCATGATGCATGATGACTCCATCGCCGCCCCACTGACGCAGAATGCAGTGGAAATATATTAAGGACTAACTACAGTACTAGCCGCGATAATGGCTCGACAGCATTGTCACCGGCCAGTACAAACCACCACAAGTTTGCAAATGATATTTACGTTTGCTCCTCGCGGTGTATCTGCATTTTTGGCCGGCTACCGTACTCGTAAAATGAGGTGAAATGCAGGGGTCGTTACATTGAATGCAGTAGAGAAAATATATCCCAGCACGTGATTCGCTGCGGAGTATGTTGCATATCTGATCCCCATCCTTCCTCGGCATTCGGTCATCATTTCGCAGCATCGTTTCCCCACTAGCTGGACCTCTTGAGGTATAAATATCGGTAGTGTTTTCTGCGCAAGCACTTAACGGCGGCGGGGGATTTTTGCCTTCTTGGTGGATTAGGGCACAACTCGTTAGAAGGGTTTCCAATATAAGACCAAAGTGGAGCCACTCATTTGCGACAGTCTAGGGTAAGTATAGTGCACCTTCTTAGTTAACGGCTACCGTGCTCTGGGGTACGGTCCCTCTCGACCGTATCGGACCAATGTTTGTGAATAGCTCAATGCCATCACTGAGATTAGCCCACCCGGTTCTCACATAAACCAAACGGTGTGACAGAGAGCGAAAGAGGCCGTGGCGGTAATTAGTAACGGTTTATCATTGTACAGTACTGTGCTCTGCTGTGCTTGATAATAGTTTACCGGGCCGCTGGGCGTTTTGCAGCATACCATGTACCTGGCGACAACAGTGGAGCAGGCCAAATGTAACGAATATTTGTTTGTGCATGTGTCCGCGCCTGATCACACAGTCCGACGAAGGTTTCAAAACGTGTGCAGCCGTAACACCCAGGTCATGCAAAACATGTGCAGGGCATCGCAGTTATCCAGCACAATCTCCACCCGCCACTCCCGGGTGGACGGTACGTATGGCTAGGCAATTTACTTGACCATCGAGCTATTTGTTTTCCAAGCGAGCTACCCCTAACCATGCATGGCTGCCTATACATTTCCGTTGCCTCTACCCTCCCCTACGCACAGGGGGCATTAATATTGACACTGCAGGGTTCTACGTGAATGGCAGCACCAACTTTTCCGACAACTCTGTCTCCAGTTTGGGAGCTGGGGGTAAGGAAGGTCACGATATACTCGTGCTTATGCGTATAAATACTTCGTATCTAAGTTGTGGTGGTTGCCGCTTATGTATTGAACTTGCGTCATACATGTTGGACACGAACAGGCAGTCTTGTACTAATTATTTGACTGTTTATGCACCGCACAACTCGTCCGCGAACATGAAAACCTAAGAGATAGGAGTACATATATGAGAACCCACCCTCACCATCCCGAATATGGAAAGCATTGCATTGCAAGGGGTGAAGTTGGCATCCGATCTGTGATAACTGTTTCGTGCGGAATGTCGTCAACGACCAGAACAAACAAACACGTCTTCAAAGTGGTCGAGTTGAAATCGTCCCGCCATGTACCCGCCCAATGGCAGCAATTGAGGTACCGAGATGAAGAATCATGCATCATGTGTTGGCGAGACATTCGCATGTGGCTTGTGACGCGATTGTTCAGTCACATAAAATAGCTTGCAAAAGAGGCAAGCAGTCAGCCGGCGTCGCGCGTCTGGTACAGCATTAGTTTCGACTCCGCAGAGCCGATGAAAGCAATGGCGCTCCAAGACCAGTTGTGTTGAGTTTTGGCGGTATCGAAGACGAGACGATGCGGGAGAGGGTGAGGGTAGTTAGAGAGATCGATCGATCACAGCTCAACAATAATATAATACCGAAGACAAGACCGTAAGAAACATTGCACCACGATAAAATACCAAACGGGCTGACAGGGTTTCACCGCATGCAGCCGTCAGAACCAGTCCGACGATATGACCACCTTGCACTACTTATTCACGCAACCGCCCATTGAACGTACGCATACAATAGCGCATTGCACCGCTTGCAGTGCCCTACGAAGTATATCAGACAACTATGTCACCGACAGCGAACCGATAGGCTAGTACACTGACTGCGGAGGTGTTCGGGAAATAAGTACTGTAGTTATTCTCAGTAGTATTGTAAACATATTCAGGCCATGTTTTGACTGAAGTGTGTAATGCAATGCAACACACTTCCGCCATTTTTCGCGATAACGCTACAGTACCACGGTCACGTCTCCAGCAGCCGCTTCTCGGTTGGCGGATTCCCGCCTCCGGGTCACACTCCCTTTTACCTGGACATTGTTGTGGACCTCTTCAAATCACACTGTTTAATACTGCAAAGTACACTGTGGCTGGGGGGTCCTGAACGGATGGCGTATTAAGTTACCTTTAAGAGGGAAGGTTCGCCAATGACATGTTTGGTTTTTTGTTTCGTGTTGCGGCCCATTCCAACCACGCGATGAATCTGATGTGCATGGGCAAGTAAAGTAGCCTAACTGCGGTTGCCCAAATCCAAGCAGTTACGAACGTACGAAAACCGGCACACCGCTCCTACGTGGTTGGCCCCGTGGTGTAGCACATTGCATATTCAACAAGATAGGCACATTCTACTCGTTGTTCTTCTGGCGTTCTTCTTCGAGGGGCAGGGTGCGCGGCAGCCTGTGGAGAAATTGAAAGCATCGAAGCCGACCTCGTTCGTCGTATCGGAGCGAACACGCGCACTAAGAGTAGTGGCGCTGCAACGGTGCCCGGCCGGTACTACTGCCCGTTCCAGGCGAACGTAAAAAACGACATAAATCAAGAAAGCAAAAGCCGTGCCTTGGCCTTGTGCGAACTCAATAATTGAGTCATGTGTCCACGTTTTAGCGAGGATTGGCGTTGTCGCACCCAATGCACATCCTAACTAAGATATTTAACTTTCAAGGTAGAGGCTGGGGTATTTATCGGAAGTGTTGTGAGGCCCCTGGTATCAATCAGCGGTGGGCTGATTGGTGCATAGGCGAATGCGCTAAGCACCACGTAACACCCGCCAAACAAACGGGAAGTAGTCCGGCTGGTCGCCTCTTTCGCGTAACTCTTGATAAGAGTCCTGTACTTTCACGGATGGCTTCCATTTTATCTTTCTCGTAGCGTTTTCGTTCCGGTGAAGCGCTTGCAAGAGGCACCGTTTGCAACAACTGTAGGTAGGACACACCATCAACAGACGACATCTACAGTAAATATCAACCGGTCTTTCGTACTGGGTCCAACCGGCGTCTCAATATTTTGAACCACAAATCCGAAGATGGACCAGAGTATTATCTCTTGAGCCTTGCACCCTTGACATCCTATTGCCTGTCCGCAGGTGCCATTTCGTCCGTGAGTGGGGAGGTGTTCATCAACGGCAACACGTATTTTTCCCGCAACTCAGGCGGAAGCGACGGTGAGAAAAGGGACGGAATACACACACTTCAAGTATAAACCTTCCGTCCAGCTCTACTACTGCTGGTGGAGATCCTTGAACAACCCTATTGCCGAATACCGTTGCATACTGCATCACTACCTACAATAAGCCCTATACCACCTCGTACGGTTCTTGATTCGTTCGGGCGACCTGCCGTATCCAGATTATGGCCATCCGCCATGGGGGCGGAGAAACCTTCTATATTCCCTAGTACAACGTATACGGTAGAGGGGTCACCTAAAAGTAATATTATTTCAGCCGCCCAGAGGAACTTTGCCGAGTGACTGCCCCATTTATTTGTAGTCTTCAACGTGTATGCCTTTGTTATTTGTGGTTTCGCGATATGCACCGACATACAGTAATACATAATAAACTATGCCCTTTTAATTGAGGTACAAAGCCACTCTCCCAAGTGTAATTGAGGTAGCCCCCCTAGCGTAGCAGCAGTCCTAGTACAACGTACCAGGTATACGTTAGAGGCTGAAGTTGCTGAACGATGAGGAGGTGCCTTCTGTGCGAGAGTGGAGAATGACCAACATCGTTGCGGTTTATAATAATGGTATGCATTAAACGGCTAGACATCAGCTACATGTGGAAGGGGGGGGAGATGAATGCGAGTGAGTAATACGGATTTCAAACCGGAACAGGAATCTGAGCTGGTGTCGCAGAATAAACGCCAGGACTTCCCCGTTTGGTTTGTGGTTTAGCGTTTGGGGATTGATAAGGCTAGGACACCGCGTACCTTCGCCCAAACTCACGAGTCTAGTGTTCCAGGCCGTTATGTACACTGCAACAAGCTCTTGGGTAACAACGAACGTGTTTTGATTCCATTGCCTGCTCGCAGGTGGTGCTATACAGGCGGCATTCACAGATGTTCGCATCAACGGCAACGCCGCTTTCGTTCAAAACTCAGCCACGACTGGAGGTGAGAAAGGCCACAGCATGTGCTCGTTTTACGCCGTTGGTTCAAGTCTTTGTTGGGCGGGCAGACAACCAACACGACCGATATGTTTCACTTGGTTTTCGGACAGCTAGAGCTCCTCGCAACCAACAATGGCCTGCTAAATTGGAAAAGGCTCCTGGTGGGGTGTGTGAGGACGTCGTTTGTACTAGACAGCAGCCGTCGGGAGCCAGAAACGACTCACAATTTTTTCGTGAACTCGAAGTGGCGAGCCATCGAACGCGAAAAAACTAGCACCATTGCAAAATATACTAGTTCAGATGCGGGAGTCGACAGTACCATGGATACGTACATTCATCACCAATGGTCATTTGGGGTTATACCCCCTGGTTTTCCGGCCATTCGGGGGTATAGGCAAAATAATCCCGCGGAACGTGCTCCCGCGGGCCCAAACACTCCTCAAACCCAATGCCGAAGCCCTGGCGATATGCCCGAAGCGCATGCCAAGCACGCCCACAACTTTTGTTTTTTTTCGGGCACGTTTTTGGGCCTAACGGGACAGCGGCGCATGAGGGGGCAAACGAAGCCCCCCCCTTGACCACATCTTGGGGGGGGGTTACCCCACGTATTTAGTAAAGTTATCTACTCCCCCCAATTGACAACTTGCTTCACCCCGTGTGACCGAAACCATACCCCCTTTTGATCACCTGTGACAGCCTCAAAAACGGCTATAGTGTACGTATCCACGTCACTGCCCAATAGCCCGAATAGACCACGGGGCGGAACATCCAGAACTTGCGAGTAGTCGGGATCGTTTGTCCCCCAAGAAATATCGGCACAACTATATACAAATCAAATCTGAATAGACGATATGAAGAGATCGGCTCTTCTGAGAACCATGATGGTGATGGGAGAATCAGAATGCATACGTGTATGCTCGGCGTATGGGTCGTGGGTTGCTGAGCCCTTGGTGCTCGGTGCTTGGTTGCTGGGTGATCCTGGTGATCCGTGCTCAAACACACTGCTGTCGGGGAGGAACACGATGGGGGACTGAAAGAATGACGCGTGTGTCGAGGCTCGGTCTCTGCGGAGAGAAATGGCAGAGGTGGCACCGAAGTGTCTGTGAAGATCACTTGTCTGTGTAGAAGAAGAAAAGTCATGGTTTGAAAAGGCGCTTATTTGGCCATAGTGGAAAGAAGATTGACCTCAGGGAGATCAATGGAAAAGGAAGAGAAGAGAAGAAGACAGAAGAGGAGTAGAGTAGAGTAGAGTAGAGTGATCGAGGTGGGCGGTGCCTGCACCTGATCATCTCGGTCCAACGCCCATGCTACGGACAGTTACATTCTACCGTAGTGTGTACCGTTCCCTGCAATGCTCTCTACAACGTTATAGTAACGTTCTAGCAACGTTCTCAGCATCGTTCTTGATGAAGATACTTTGGGCAAACAATGCGGCGCACTAGGAGTAAGACAAGCTCGTATCTATCCGCATAATATATATATTGCAATAACCCGAATATATAGACTAAGATGCTCATATACTCGTATCAGTGCGTAGTGACTGCACATCACAATAGATACGTATGGATCTCAACGTCCATATGCTAACAGGGACAGGAGGAAAGCAACTATCGAGAAGACTAACGACCGTTCGTTGCATCTGATGTTGCTCGTGTCCCAAAGACCCCTTCCGTCCGCCAACCCAACACCGAGCATCCATGACCCACAGCACCCAGCAACCAAGCACCAAGCACCAAGGGCTCAGCAACCCACGACCCATACGCCGAGCATACACGTATGCATTCTGACTCTCCAATCACCATCATGGTTCTCAGAAGAGCCGATCTCTTCATATCGTCTATTCAGATTTGATTTGTATATAGTTGTGCCGATATTTCTTGGGAGACAAACGATCCCGACTACTCGCAAGTTCTGGATGTTCCGCTCTGTGGTCTATTCGGGCTATTGGGCAGTGACGTGGATACTTACACTGTAGTCGTTTTTGAGGCTGTCACAGGTGGTCAAAAGGGGGTATAGTTTCGGTCAAACGGGGTGAAAAAAGTGGTCAATTGGGGGGAGTAGATAACTTTAGTAGGTACGTGGGGTTATTCCCCCCCAAGATGTGGTCAAAGGGGGGGCTTCGTTTGCCCCCTCATGCGCCGCTGTCCCGTTAGGCCCAAAAACGTGCCCGAAAAAAACAAAAGTTGTGTGCGTGCTTGGCATGCGCTTCGGAAACCTCGCCAGGGCCTCGGCATTGCGTTTGAGGCGTGTTTGAGCCCGCGGGAGCACGTTCCGCGGGCGCATTTTGCCTATACCCCCAAACGGCCGGAACACCAGGGAGTATACCCCCAAAATACCATTTCCCTATTCATTTGGGGGCATACCCCTTGGATTTTCGGCCATTGGGGGATATAGGCAAACGCGCCCGCGGCGGGCGCTCCCGTGTGCCCAAACACGCCTCAAATGAAATCCCAACGCCCTGGCGAGATGCCTGAAGCCCATGCCAAGCACGCAAACAACGTGTGGTTCTTTTTCGGTCATATTAACGAAGACAGCGAATAAAACAATTTGGAAAATAAAATCCAATTTGGATATGATTTCGCAAAAAAAAACTGGTTTGCGTCCTATGGGGAATAGTGAATTGTTGTTCAAATATTTGTGTACTGTAGTATTCTTGTACGCTTTCACCGGTCTTTTAAAGTAAGTATTGGATTAGTTGAGGCCTCCTAGGGGGGGCCTCACCCGGCATAAATCACCCCCGTACTGGGTGTACACTCAGAGCGGTGGCGACCCCGGCCGTTAAAGACTACAAACGCAGAAACTGCTGTTAATTACCTGTTAGCTGGGCGGGTGGGATGGTCAGAATTGTTTATCAAAAGCCTCGATGGTTTGGCTTTTGGGCGCCTTGGAAGAGAATGATCTCATGTGCTACATCATGACCCAGTAGTTTCGGTTTCTACTAGTGGAACCACATCCCTACGACCACGCCGTTCCATTTGGTTGACTCCCGATTTTACTCTAGTATTCTTGTACGCTTTCACCGATCATTCGAAGTAAGTATTGGATTAGTTGAGGCCTCCTGCCCCAGCCAGTGGTCCTAGGTAGACCCATACTTTCTTGGGCTCTTGAACTATATGTTGACCATCTGGCTGGGGTCAGATAACTCTTCCCTGTCCATTGTCTCACCCAAACTTACCGTACAACATCTCTACCGCGGAGTGCACGCGGCAAAAACCTTCGTGATAGGCTGGGCAGTGGTAAATCGATGACTGCCGCGGAGTCAATGTCCCGCCGCCGTCTGGAGGCACCGTCGTGTTTTAGATCGGACACCACCGTCAAGCCCTGCTCGTGGTCGCCCTTGTACACTCCCATGACACTTCTTCCGTCTTCAAGCTCCTCCTGATCTTCATGATACCGGCTACTACTGCCGCACTCGCCACAGATCTACCCGTATAGCGAAATTTGAGCGGCCCAAACACCGAGCCCCGCTGGAACGGGCTTGTTTTTTGGGCATCAGACGAACTATATATAATAGATAATAAAATGCTGTTCGGGTTGCACGAACAACCTTTGCGAAGGTACGATTCGGGTGCATTCGATGATATCGAGATCCTCACGTGAGGAGCTCAAAATTAAAATAAATAAATACATCTATCTATTATATATAGTTCGTCTGATGCCCAAAAAACAATACTTTAATCAAGTAATCTTTGATGCCCACTTTATCATAGCAACTTAGAGTGGAGCAAAAAAAGCAAACAAAAAAAATATCCTTTTTTTTCTCCAACACATTCAAAGCACGCTCCTCCCTACGCCGGCATGCCCGGCACCGTCTTCTTATGTCGCAGGCTGGCATACTGTATAGACAACTCGTACGTGCGCCGTGCTTGTCATCGTGGCCACAGCGATTCGCGGCTGTTCTACGTACGAGTATTGCAGCAGTGCAGTTGCTTTGATGCCCAATTTTTTCAAATCAACCACAAATAGAACATATATTCTGCATGCGACGGTTGACTTTCGATCTCGATATAGACTCAGTCCACGACAAACTAACTTCGTACCGGGCAAGGCCAGCAAATGAGCATAGCGGCTTCGAAGGTATCATTACGATTCGTAGTCTAGGGGGCACGCGCTTGCTTGCGGCGTCCGACGGTCTTGTTCAAAAACCTTCAAAAATTGTCTTTCTTGCGATCGGAGATCTTTGGTATTCTGTTTTGAACTCATCATCAGCCAAATGTGTTTTCACCAGATGCCTGATCGGCGCCCTCCACATATCATCAACAGAGGTGTGTGGACTGTGACACTAAGGTGGGTCGGAGGTCCTAACAGCGCGACGCGTTCAGAGTCCATGACGCAGTCGTTGGGTTTGTCGATCGATATGTCAAAATGTCAAACTTGAAAAATTGTGATTTTTTTCTTGTATGATACGTACCTGGTCGTATATAAACCAAGTATCCCTGTCGAAATATGCGTACGTACGAATACGAGTACTTGACGTATGTACTCGTATGTGCTGTCTGGTATGTACGAACCAGGTATCAACTACGCATCCCCGTCGTATATACGTACTCGTACGAGTATGAGTACGGGCTCAGATTCCGCTTGAGCCTGTGGCACTTTCCGTTCTTGTCTGTGTAACGTCGAGGAGACACGCCAGGTTGTTGGAGCATCCAGGCTCGACGACTCAGTTTGTACGATAAAGAGACGGAAATCTTATGACAGGGGAATTTAGTGATACTTGCATGGGAGATCCCGATCTAGTCCACTATTGGTTTTTTCCATGGACTTCCGCGGAAGCTTCCATGGAAGCTTCCACCGCTTTCACGGAAACTTCCACCGCTTCCATGGAAGCTTCCATGGAAGCGGTGGAAGCTTCCGTGGAAGCGACGGAAGCTTCCATGGAAGCGTCGGAAGCTTTCATGGAAGCTTCCGCGGAAGTCCATGGAAATTTCCGTGGAAACTTCCATACTTCCACGGGGACGGTGTAAGCTTCCCCCAGGCCGTACGTGCTTCTGCGGAAGATGTCGACACTGCCGTCATGGAAGCTTCCGTGGAAGTATTCGTGGAAGCTTACCACCACTCGTCCACCAAAGAAAGGGTGATCCCATCACACCCCTGATCCCACACAAACAGGCCCCGCCAGGATGTGTTCCCATAAGAGCCTTCTTAATAAAAACCGCGGAGTGAGGCGAAGCCGAATGGAGCCACCCTAGACCTGTCCAGGTGCGGAAGCTTCCATCGCTTCCGCGGAAGCTTCCATCGCTTCCGCGGAAGCTTCCGTCGCTTCCGCGGAAGCTTCCATCGCTTCCGTGGAAGCTTCCACGGAAGCGATGGAAGCTTCCGTGGAAACTTCCGCGCACTTCCACGAAAAAAATCAAAAGTGTGCCTTACCCGGAGATCCTCACGGTGATCTCCGGATATGTGCAGGTTGGACGAGTTCGGGGCGGCTTTGAACACGAGCAGAGGAGGAGGGGATGTTGTTTAGGGGCCTTCAGAGACCCCGTCCGTTTCTAAAGCAGTGGTGCTTTCGTCGCGTACGGTGACAGGCGACGTACGTATCATATTATACGAGTACGACCAGAGCGAGGATGAACGGTACAATATCAGCAAATATTAAAAGTAACAACCGCACTGCTGCGATACTCGTACGTAGAGCAGCCACGAATCACGAAGACAAGCACGGTGCACGTACGAGTTGTACTACAGTATACCAACCTGCGACGTACGAAGATGGTGCCGGGCATGCCGGCGTAGGGAGAAGCGTGCGTTTTGAATGCGTGTGTGGGAGAAAAAACTGGATTATTTTTGTTTGCTTTTGCTCCACTCTAAGTTGCTATGATAAATTGCAAGTTGATAAATTGGACAAAACACTACTGTTTTGTAAGACTGTAAGTCTAAGTGACCCATCAAAACCATGCAAACACGCGCAATGGGGGATAAGGGGATCTATGGGTATGTCACTTCTGTTCGTCTTCCATCCATTATTCGATATTTGGGACTTACTGGTAGGGATATTGTACATGGTATATTAATAGTATTTTGTGAGGGTATTACCTACTGACCTATAGGGGTAAAATATCGATTAATTACCCAGCCCAGGGTAATCCTTATAACACTCTCCCCCCCCGTGAACGGCGGAATATTTGGGACGTCGGTAGTCGGTACCGTATACGGCCGTACGTCGACCTACCCGCTTCGTTTCGATAGCTGGGGAACCATGGAGACGTGTTTTCTAGGGACGCACGCTCAAGCGTTTCTGTAAAAGAAACGTTCGAAGTGAGATTCGAACCCGTGTCCTCGACGATTACCTACTTAGTTAGCTATAGGGGTAACATATCGACCAATTAACTAGCCAAGCGTAATCCTAACCCCCCCCGACAATATGTAGCGATATTACTAGTGTAAATTACTGCTGCTGTGCCAACATGATGAAATCTCACATATTTCATTCACCCAGGCCCCAATAAGTCCACACCTATCATAAAACGGTGATTTGCAACCGCCGATACTACCAAAACTAGGTGTCTTCAATTAGCCCTACACCTTCAACCTCCTCCCCGTTGACTTCCGAGGAAGCATCGAACGACAACCCTCTCTCCATATAATGTCCTTGTTTGCAACTGCTACATTTTGATGATTATCCCGCCTTGAGACAGAAACAAGCAATCCTTCGATATTTTTGCCCAAATAATCGTAAGTATTCTTGACATCCGACAACAATGTGAAGCATGAGCATCAACGTTCATCACTCATAAGCACCCGAAAAAATAAAACAGAGAAAATAAATATTGTCCTTCCTTTTGAGTTATGTTTTGAATACGAGCCGCTCACACTTGTGGCCCTACCGCCGTGGGGGCGCGGGGGGGCCTTTTATTCCCTAGTACGTATATAAAATACCAGTAAATAAATAAATATCAATAATCCACCACCACCCCTGAAAGGTATTGCCCCTTGTGTCAAGCGACTGAGGGGTTGCACGGCCGCGTCACTTTATCAGCCAACTCTGGGGCCCCGGCTGTTCCAGGTTGGCGTGTCAGCGATCGGGTTACATCTACGGCGGATCACGGGATAACGACCCACACAGCCATATATATTCACACAATAATCGTGACAGCCTGAAATCGAAATGACGCAGCACGCCTCACAACGCCCAGGTGAAAAAAAATGGACGAGAGTAGAGGAGAGCGAAGGCGTGCGTCGGCGCGTGCGCCCCGCCGACAACATACTCTTGCTTTAGGCGGTCCAGCCTCGGAAGCTATATCGCTCTCACGGTATCTTGGGTGGGCGTAGGGGTCCCTGAAACGCCACGGGTGAGACAGGGACGGCGACGGTGCCATCGAAGTCTTGAGCGTATCCTGCTATTTTTGGGTCGATCACTCGGTTTTTGATCGGGTTGGAGCATCGAGCTGGTTGAAAAATTGGGATTACGACCGCCATGGTTGGTTTTGAGGTGCCACCACCGGGTTACGCTGTGCTATGGTCTGTAGGCGTGGGCGCGGCTGTTGTCCCGGTGGCCTCGGGTTGTGGTTCGCGTGTTGTCGCCTCGGCCGTGGTCATCGATGTGGCCATGAAATACGCCAGGTTGTACAGGGAGCGTTTACCCACCAGGGACATGTCGGTCCAAGTCGACCCAACTCCCATTTTTTGTTCGGATTCTATCCAGAAAAAGATCCTGGGACCTTCTTATTGTTTTTTTCGTCCAATTCAACTTGGATCTACCCAAAAATCCTACTTTTTTCCGAATTGAATTTGTTCTATCTCCATTAATATGGGCCCTAACCCAAAGTCGCCGGAATTAATTTTATATGTTGCAATATTTTTCGATTGTGTGCTTGTATGCTAATTCGTATGCAGTCGGATACATACGTGGATCGAAAAAGCCGGTTTTCGATAGGAGACACAATCGGGGAGTTTTTTCTACGGAATTCGTGGATTGGAGTTCACAATCGAAAAGGTTTTTGAAGGTCACCGCATCTCTCTCCACCCCTCTAAACACACGGTCACACCACCCAGCAGCAGCCTAAACACCTCTCCGATGCTGGGTTGACTGCTCTACTGCTGCTGCTGCTGCTGCTGCTGCTGCTCGCAGTGAAGCACCCCCTAGAACCCACGAGCAGGACACGAAGCAGTTTCAAATATCGTATCAACCGCCCGCAGGAAGAGCCCAAAAAACTGCAAAATCGATCCGATTGACGATAGGGAAGGCATCCCAGACACACCCCGTCGAATTTAGATAGGATCGGAAACCGAGTTTTTCGATCCTCTCAATCTGACGGCATAATAAATATAGCCTTAACGGGCGCACAAAAAAAAACGTTATCAACACCACACACCCCCCCCTATATTGGAGGGAAGAAACCGGACCGTTGTGATCCCAGAAAACAATAAGTCAAGTTTTTTTTTTTTTTTGTTATTTTTTTTTGGCGGTCACCAAAGCTGGCGGTCGAGTAGATCAATTGTGCGGGGTGGAGAACCTTTGTTCCGCATAAGGGGAATGGTCGTATCACGTAGTGTTAATATGGTAAGGCGTCCGCGAGGCAGTTACATAGTAAAACCCATTGCTGTCTCCGGAAGTAGCCACACCAGAAATTAAATTAACTCATTGAAGCTGTCGTCCATATGCAAGTCCGCCTCAGAGGCGGTTCTTAGCAGGATGCAGCTCACCCTCCATGCGACTCGCCCAATACCTCACGGCGTTTCGCGCTTGGTGCAAGCAATGTCTGCCTGGTTGGTGAAAACCCAACGCGCTCCGTCCCGGCATTGTAGGGATGCGAGGGTCTATGGTCATATGACTACGGCCGTGCACAACATGAGTACACCCCCCCCCCCCCCCCCCCCCCCCCCCCCCCCCCCCCCCCCCCCCCCCCCCCCCGACCAGCGAAAAAAAAAATAGGGGGGGTCTCTAAAACCAAGTTAAAAAAGGGAACAAAAAACGAAAAAAAATGGTTTTTGCTCATTTCGTCCTGTGATCACAGCGATCCGGTTTGTTTTTCATTCTGACCTTCCTAGGTGTGTGGTGTCGTTTTCTTTTTTTTTGTGCGCCCGCAATCCCCAAGTGATTGCTCATCGAGCAGCACTTTATTTCCCGCCAAAATCTTTTTTTTGGGTGCGGTTTAGAGTGTGGGGAGCCTCCGAAAAAACATGGTGCACCTCTGCCATAATAGCGTGCGTACCTCTGCCATAATACCTATGTGACAGCTCATCGTCCTGGTCCAGCAATCTGAACCCGCACGTTCAGTACTGCCACCCGTCATACGATACAGCAGCATTTTACTATTATTGCTGCTGGCTTCTACGAACTATGACAACCAGATGACTACTTACTGTGTCCCTGGCAGCGAATCGATAGACTACGTACTGGTTCCTGTTGTTGTGACGCAACGTATATATCTTTAGTAGGGGATAGTGATATGGTATTGCTACGCTAGCATAATTATGCGGTAAGGAACAAGCCCGACTACCGGAGCAGGTTGAGGCGTAGAGGTCGTTCGGTCACTCACAAGATTGATACTCGATGTGTTATTTTATTACCGCGCTGGTTCCGTGCTGAGAGATTTCTGAGCACGCGGGCGAGCAAAGCATTGTTTACTCGTGCGTGTTTCATTAGAAACACGCCACCTCAACAATAGAGGGGAAACGGGGACATGTACCATGAATACCATGACACAAGCCCACCCTGAAGGGCCGTCAGTATATGCAGATGCATAGAAATCAAGAGGGTACAAAATCCATCCAGAAAAAATCTGAGAAATGGATCGAAGATAAGATACTGTGCTTCACAACCCTCTCCCACACCTCTATAACTTGCAAGGCGAAAGCCTGGTAAACCCGAAGGGAAAAAAACGAATCTGCAACTTACAGAAGGATACTCCTGAATACCATGACAATAGTGAGGACACCGACTGATGCATCCATGGAAATATCTCGACGATCGAAAGTCTCTCCAGGTCCACCATTCATTGTCGTTGTGTTGTGACTATTGACTATCACATAGATGTATGTGTATGTGTTGTTTGGTGAATATTGGCTATAATTTTATATTTCGTATAATATCAAGTTCATTCCAGGGGGGTTGTCTTACTATTAATAAAGCAATATTACCATGTTATTTATAGTGTCCTGATTACAGTATACGGTACGCGTGCTTATACGCTCGACAACAGAATTATATGAGTTCCGCCGTGGCCTTAAAATAATGGCAACTTATAACACACATACATATACACATCATACCACACACATATACACACGTAGGAGAACCGTCCCTTCGCCGCTGACCATATGACAGACTAGTAGTGTCTGTCTGCAAACTACACTGTTTACATTTACCATTAGACCATGTTCTCGCTCATACGTATAATACTTCGTTTATACATACTGTGGAATCTAACTACTAGTTCTAGCGTTGGAGGCTTGAAATAAGTTGGCTGCTTCATGTACATTGGGCGGGTACTATCGAGGGTTTTTGTTTGGCTCGTGTTAACGTTTTAATTTATTACCATAACGAATTTACAATTTACTTATAAATATGGACTCACCCCCGCTTCATGCCGCTCGCTGTCTACAGGTGCTCTTTCTATGCTAACGAGCAACGTCAATATCACCGGAAGTGAGGCAGGCTCCGGCAACCCATTCGACAGTGACGGTATGAAACTGGCCATACACTACGAATCTTGATTTCGCCCCCCCTTGTATGATCGCTCATGATCAGTCAGATCAGCCACTGTGTCGTCGTGTACGGAAAAAACCCCACGTGCACAAGCATGCCTTAGAAATCACTGATAGTGGGGCGTGCCGTTCTGCATCGTGGTGTCTTGGGCGGCATCCGAACACTGCTCTTGCGGTGGGGCACATGGGCAGATTTATCGTCGAAACAAACGTCCCTTGCATCGGGCGACCATATTGAACAATGTTACGTACAGCCGACTACCCTCCTTTCTTACCGCTTGGTTCTTAACAAACTGAATACGCCAGAATTGACCGCACAGCAGTACACGTATGACAGCACTATGTGGCGGCTGACGTCGAGGTGGCTATTGGGAGACTTGCCGCAGGGAGACGTAATTTATCGGGCGACAGGGCTGGACGGCTCTGCATGCATTTCCAATAACGAGGGCGTGTTGAGATAACATCTATATGCGTGACCACAGCCGAACGTATTTGTTTTACGCTCTTCAACTGCACTGAAACGGCTAAGCTGTAAATACGGTGGGGGTTTGTTTTGGCGGTAGTACTGTGGTGTTGTGTATCATGGTTGTGCCCAGAACGCCTGTTGGTCAAATGTATCGTGGACGCAATAGCTTAGCCACGGTATGACAAGTTTACGCGGGAGAAAAAGCACTTGCCGTAGGGCTCGAAGAGCATCCGGATCACGTAACTCATAACCGGCGACACCACGTAAGAAATTTCCAGTGACGCCCTACGTAGGTAGGTAAATGAACTCGATCAACTCAGAGGCTGTGGCAGAGGTGAACTTCGGTATATTTTCATGGCTGCTAGTCGGCAATAAGTCGCGTTCGTTTGAATAATTGGCGTGTTTCGGTCCGTCTTTGTGAAGACTCCTCTCCCGGTAACGTACAGATATGGCCGAGCCGCCCAGAGGGATGGCCTTTGTGGGTGTTACAGTAGTAATGTGACCACTACAAGGGTAAAACGTTTGTACCCTAAGTTCATACCGTGGAGTGAAAACAACCGAAAACGTCCGAAACTAACGAGCGGGGTCGTAGCGAGAAGCTTGAGTACGCACTCTTGCTTACAGTAGTCCTACAGAAGTCTTACAGTAATATCACAGAAGTGTCATGGTAGCGTTCCAGTAGTATTATAGTAAGGGGCTTAGGGTATAAAGTCTGGCTACGGAACAGTTTGTTTTATCTTACATCTAGCACGCCATCACCACGACAACAATTTTCCGTTATATGTGAGTCTACTGTGTATAGCTTTGAGCAGTCACAGACGCCCGCTGCATAACTATGCCTCCAACGATTTTCGCGGACTGCAGGTTCCCTCTACTCCGACCAAACTTCAACTGGGAGCGTAACCTTCATCGAGAATATCGCCACGGATAGAGGGGGCGCCATATACATGGCTCGTTATGTCGTGCTTCAAATCATCAACGCCACATTTCGATCCAATCAGGCCCGAGCCGGCGGTGCTATTTTCCTCGCTTTCGGATTAGGCAGACAAGCAGAGTTCATCGCTTCTTTCTTTGGGGGCAACAAGGCTACAGATGGGGGCGCGGTTTACTTGTACACCGGCACAGGGGTTGACATATTCACAGAATGCATATTCCAAGATAATTCTGCAGGTAGGTCGCTAGACAGGCCCTAACTATTTTTATATTGGCTTGTCACACACCGCAGCATCCCATCATACTATTGCCGTGCTGCCCAGGTCCCAAACAACGTCATCAATCGTGTGGTAGTTGAAGCAAACTGGTTGGCCTAATACTGGTAGCGCGTGCTGGGAATATCTGGTGTACAACGAAAGTGACCATTCACGAGCTGGTTCAAGCTAAAAGTCCTAACTCTTATCAGTCACGAATGCCGGTTGCAACATCTACTCCAATGTCACATATTTGGCGTCAAACTGACCGCCATGAACCGAAGTTGGAGTCCTAGGGGTGGCGCTGTATACCGGCGAAAATGTGCCCCTACCAACTACGGGCCTTGATAAAGGTCAGCAGCCGTGAGGCTTTTCCGTAGGAAGAAACGATTTATTTTCCGTATGTTTCTAAACAAGCCGGTGCCCATGACTCCAAGGCATGTCTGTACAATGTTTCGCGCGAATCTCCCTACCTATGGGGCAGGGCGGGGATGAAGTGCTCTGGATCGCGAGACCATGATTCCAGATAGACAGACTGACCGTTTTTAATAGTATAGATGTGGAGTGCAATACGTTGGAAGAACAATCAGGCAGAAGCTGAGTGTGGACGAATTCGGTCGAACTCACAGACACTTCGTATTGCTGTTTTAGAAGATAGCATAGTTGTCGCTAAGAACTCGCGCAGCAAGGTATTAGTAACTGTCGTCAACTTGTGTGCACTGGTGAAAAACATTGGGGGTGGTCACACTGTTTCTATACTACTGCTGACCGTTGCGCGTTTGGTCCGTCAACAGTCTGAGCATAACCTCTTCAACCAACCTTGCTCTGAGCACAGGTAACTGTCCCAGCCTATTAGCCTATCGAACGGCGCCGGCTCGACGATGAGATCGACGATGCGTTTCGCCCGGCAGAGACGAACAAACGCCAATCCCTTGCACGCCTCTGTTTTGCCCGAATCTATCACTGCTATGGAAAGCATCTTCCCTTGCGATGTGTGTATAGTTCAAGCCCAACAGAGCTTTAGCGGCAGCTGTGCCCTAGTCATAGTACTTCCTTCGCCGTTTTTGCCGCACGACGACCATGTGGCTTCAAGGGGGGAAATTGGGCCACACCCTCTCTACATATCCTCATATGACCAAGGGGGCCCCGTGTACCCCTGAAATAGAACAACAACGTAGTGAAGTGGGTCTGGTGCCTGCCATTCCTCTGCATACACTATCTCAACTACTTCCCCGCGAATCCCATTGACCAGCCCCACTTCCTTCCGCAGGTTTTTGGTGAGCATAATATTGGAGCCATTTGCCAAGAAACGTAGTTTCTCTAAACCCCCGGCCGCGTCCGACGGCGCACACTTTGCCGTTGCGGAGTTGTGGTTTGCGGCGGACTTGAGGACCGGATTCCCAATACCCCGTACTTTCTCGCCGTTGTATCGATTGATCTCGTTCTTGGAAAGTAAAAGCCTGGTCGCGTCTGCAAACCTAGCCTTTGTTTCGGCGTGTTTGTAGAACGGGGGCACGCGTCAAGAGCAATTGTCAATCCTTTTCGGTAAACATGCCATCTCTAGCTTTGCAATAAAGAGAATGGTGAGTTATATGGACGAATTGCTGTAGATCAAATGGCGTTGTTTGGTTTTATTTATGTTAATCCAGTGTCCGTTTACCCCCCCCCCCCCCCCCCCCCCCCCGATCACACGACTACGGCTACGCATGACATTGTTTGTATTCGCCGCTGTAGAAGAGCGGTACATATATACTACACCATCACGGATACACACAAAACACAAAAAGAGTAGCCGCACCTTGTCACCAGCTGCACTCACACACACCAGGTACACTACAGGAGGTTGGCTGCACCAAACTGTCACCGGATGTACAGTACCTCTCACATGCATACAGGCCGTATTGTTGCATCACACACTCGGGCCGTATCGTGTTGCAACATCGACTGCACCGCAAATTGTCGGGCAAACACATCGACGAGGCACTGTGTAACATCTCAGAACTAGAATGCCTCGTCACACAGTGGAAGCCCCCAATACCCGTAGACCTGTATGAAACTGCCGAGTACCACAGACCGACATGAGTACCCCCCCCCCCCCATCCTGGGACTCCAAACAAAACAAATATCAATTTTATATAAAAAGTGACGTGTCGTTTTTGTTTCCGAATACCTCTGCCCCACCTCTGCAACATGTAAACTGCTCGATACGTCTCTATATCCAACAACTTGTGCAGAGTTTTCTGGCGGAGCAATCTTCCACACTGGATCCCTGCTAGTTTCCAACACCAGTTTTGTGGCAAACGTTGTTGACAAAGACGGGCCGGCAATTATGAGCATTGGGCTGCTGAAAGTACTTTCCAACGTGTCCTTCTTGGACAATACGTACCGGTGCCCTGCCGGGAAGTACGGTTATATCCTTGACACGAATCAGGTGAGGGATACGGGAGCGAATACACCATGATTCGAAACCTGTAAAGTACACCAGCACAGGACGCCGTAAACTTCGAAAAGGTTCACGAATGTAAATGCGAGTGTCGTTCCTCATTCCTGGTGCTGGGAAACCAGGCCACACATAAACATACCTGTCTACAAGCCGTACGGATGAAAAATACGCGCGGCCAGCCTAAAACGCAGCTTGCAAGCCTTAGTGGCGACTGCCCAATCGGCCCAACTCACAGGTTACGTGTATACCTATTTGAAATAACATTTGTATTCCATCGCTTCTACCGGTAACCGATAAGGCCGAAAGCAAGATGGTGTTCAACATTTCCAAGCCTTGGTTGGATACCGGCCAGTTGATCCGATTGTACTGTGGCGCGATTGTTAAAGGCCCAACCTTTTTCTTAGCGACGGCTGTTCATCCTGCAGCTGCATACAGTAGGCACTAATGTGGTTGTACGCCGGTTCGGCACACAAATCTTGTCAGCAACGCACATATACATCCGCGTTGCTTCTGTATATCCTTCCCACTGCCGTTGTCAACACGGTGTTTGTTTCATACTGGTAGGACCGAGCACGGTTTCACTCTTACCTCCCCTCAAATCGATCCGCCTCTCCCTGTTGCTTGAAACACGCCAGAGCACATTTTGCACTTCTTGCTTTGAAAAAGTGTGTGCAAGATGTGTCAACGGGGGCGAGGGCGTACCAAATGGCGATCAAGTCCAAGTCGACGGCATACCTCTCTGCGCAGCGCCACCCTCCGGGGTTACCGCGTTGTCAAGAGGCACAACCCTCGAAACTCTTACCCTGGAGAAGGGCTACTACCGAACATCCAACCTCAGTCACGACGTCCGGAGGTGCTACAATGAAGAGGCCTGCGTTGGTGGCAACGACGCAGACAATTATTGCGCCTCTGGCTACGAGGGCCCGTGTGAGTGACGGTGATGTCGAGAAAACGTAACTGTACTTGAAATATGTTTGTGCAAATTTTTTAGGACACAGACTCGGTTTGACACTCGCGCGAAAGGGCTTTCGTGTTCAGAAATGCCTGGTACGCCATACCCGGTGGACTAGCAGTAAGCCGTGTTAACTCACTAGAACAGGCGTGTGTACAATAGGTCATTGGTTACGGTGAACCTCTGACATCATGGTCCAAGCACATGCCCTCCGTCGCTGAGCTTTCGTCCCTGCGATGGTCTATATGGTTAGGATAGGAGGAGCCCGTCGATATGGTTAACGAGCCTCGTGTGGATGCAGTGCTGTGTCTAACCTCTTGCTCGACTGCTGATGCGCGCACCACTTTTCTAATCCGGCACACAACAATACCCACCTTCCCCCACAATGCTTGCAGATTGTGCGATCTGTGCTCAAGGGTTCGCGCCTGGGGTTGCCTTCAGCTGCAGGAAATGCTCCGGAAGTACCATGCAGTCGGCGATAGGGCTTGCAGTGGCCGTCGCTTTGCTTGTGCTGCCGTTGGCGGCTCTGATGTTTTATTATCTGGGGAGTTTGGTGAAGGAAGGAGAGCAGGAAGGGGAGGATCAGGATGAGGATGTGGAGGTGGCTGGCAGGGCTTGGAAGCAAAAGTGCTGGTCTTGGCAAAGGTTGGTGGTCAAGATGCTTCCGCTCACGGCGATCAAAATTGTCGTCACCGTCTGGCAGATCATTTCTCAGGTATGTTATACGCGGGTGCTATTTTAGTAGCCGCTACACATGAAGCGCTGCAGTGGTAGTCGTAGAATAAAAACGAGTATATTATCTTGTAGGCTGGCGGTTCTAACAACAACAGGTGATATACTGTAGTTGGAGTCAGAACATGCAGATGTCGCCAACTATACTGTAGTATGGGGCCATATACAACTAGTGTTCCTTACCTCGTTTTCCGAAACCTGAACACCGGTCAGGGAACGAGGCTCGTTTCTTGCCGATATGCTGCACAGGTGCTGTACCGTTCCGTAGGAGGTGTGGTTACAGATATTTCACCGCTACACCTTGGCTACACTGCTGTATTGCCGCAAGAAAACCGCAGGTTATTACGTAATGTGCAGGCTGCAGTCTGGTACATGTCATAAGCTACAGTAGTAGGGATTCTTGAACTTACGGTAGCTGTTGCGTCATTTTTCTATTAATAATATGAATAAGAAGCAATCATGTTATATACCAATATGTGCTGAGCACTACCGTAAACGAAGAAAGGCTCAAATGCTGACGGTTTTGCTGTCGCCGTTGCACGCTGCACCTGTGTTATAGTACGTACATGGAGACTTCAAATGTATTGGGGTGATGTTTTATATTACGCTAGCTAGCAATAGGTGTTTTTCGGGATGTGGAATCTCGCCGCCCGGGGAGATTATTCAAAGCTAAATTGAAACGTCCACGCCACTTGCAGTAGATACACATGGAACCGAAGTCTAACGCTTCCACAAGGGTTTCGTGGGGGAAAGGTCGAGTTTACGTGATTTTTTAAATAAATCGAGATTCGAGGTTCAGGGTTCAGTCCTCTCGACCTACAATAAATAGATATCGACGGTTTAATGAAGAGGCAGTCCACTGTATGATACGTCGTAGTACGCATGGGCTGTTGCTGGGACATAAGTTTGCGTATCGCTTTACCAATAGTTGGTAACGTGAACCGTTTATTCACATCTCGAACGTTGTCTGGGCATCTGGTCGATTCGTTACTCACCGAGTGATTGCCCGCCTCGCGTCCCTAACATTTGCCCCGCACGGTTGCCCATGCCTTCCTCATGCCAGTTTGCCGCCATCGCTGGAGACGTCTATCCGGACATCTACACCAAGTTCGTTTCCAAGCTGAACCCGATCAATCTGGACCTCGACTTCGTTTTGTCATATTCGTGCATAGTAGACACCGATTTCTACGATCGTCTGCTTTTCGCCACGATTGCACCGCCTCTGGTGCTGTTAATGCTGGCCCTAAGTTACTTCATCGCAAAGAGGCGAAACCGTAGCTCTGAGTCCGCAATGAGCGTGGTGCGGCACAAGCACCAGTCTGCAGCACTTTATCTCGCATTCCTAGTGTATTCCCCGGTCTCGTACAAGGTATTCCAGGCATTCTCTTGCGACGAGCTAGGCGGTGGAGGCACATACCTTCGGGCGGACTACAGCCTTAGCTGCCTAACCTCTAGTCACAGCTCCTACGAGGTGTACGCACTCGTCATGGTGTGTCTTTACCCAGTCGGTATACCCGCAGTATTCGCCTGGCTGCTTGCTCGTCACCGACATGACCTCGTCAAGCCGGACCGGGCAACCATGCCGCACCTGCAGCCGCTGAACGGAATCTGGGGCGCGTACAAGCCGTCTCGATACTACTTCGAGGTGGTAGAGTGCGGTCGCCGGATCATCCTGACCGGCATAGCGGCATTTGTTCTTCCCAACAGCACGGCTCAAATCTCCATCGTTCTTTTGGTTGCTTTTGTTTTTTTGTTTATATCGGAGTCCGTGTCTCCGTTTGAGAAGGAAATCGACACCATGCTTTACCGTTGGGGCAACGGTATCATCGTGGGCAGCGTGTACATAGCTCTCCTCTTGAAGATGGAGGTCGGCCATGAATCGACAGAAGCCGTCTCGGCATTTTCGGCCGTGCTTATCGTCGCAAACGTGGCCATGCTCGCCACGGTGATGCTTCAGACTGCGCTTTTGGTGAAAGAGTGGCGTAGGATGAAGAAAGCGGCCAAGCCAGCTGAATCGCCTGTTCCCCACCGTACGGCACCATCGCTATATTCCAGATACCTAGGTAGGGGAAACGAGGAGGGGGCAGGCTGGTAGGGTCGTGTTTGCGGAAAAGGAGAGTCAAGCACTCAAGGACAAACCAACCAGAGACCGAACCAAGCCTGGACGGATTTCCGTCGGGTTTCTGTCAGGTTTCCGTCGGCAGTATAGGGATCCGATACCGGGTACGGTGGGTACCCGGCTATAAGCGAGCCCCGTGGCAAGTTTAAGCAGGCGCTCTTAGCTACAACTCGATATTCTCTGTATTGGGAAATAGACTCGTGGTAGCGTTCAGTATATAATAGATATAATAGCTGAAACATTCCGATTTGACCGATCTGAAGTCCAAAGTATCTTAAGTATCTTACCTACGGCAGTAGGCTTCTCCTGAACCGGTGCACCCACTGTACGGAATGTATCGAATTTCCGTCGGTACTGCAGGGATCCAATACCGGGGTACCTCTTTTTCATCGCTGTTGTCGGGCTCGAACGCGGACTCCCCCCCCGGTGTGTCACAAAGGGGGTACCGATCACGGGGGGGAGGGGGGGGGGTCCCGAAATCTACTACATAGTTGTTTTCCCGCTTCTGTTTGGTGGATGTCATACTGTACATTTTGGCATGACTGTGATGTTGATATGCATTGATTCCTACAGGGATTCACTTGAATATTCACTAAGGGGAAACGTTCAAAAACAGCGTGACTTCATTACAGTACAGCATCAGTCGCCCTCACCAGTCTAAGAGAATGCCTAATAGTGTGATAGTGTGCTAACGTACGGGTTGCACTCGAGCTACGAACAAAGCAGGTGCATCTTCGACATGCAGTCGCATGGTACTGGTCCGCATTATTCCCCTGGACATTTGGTAGGACCGTGCCTGGCACAGTGTTGGCTGTTACACTATAGTATGGCACAGTACAGTACACTATTATAGTATAGCCAAGTTCCAAAAGGGTTGACAGGAGTTGTAAAAACCACCTACAGCACGCAGTACAAACAGGCGGCGGCACCTTCTCGATGGAGTGTGGTATCCCTCCCGCTGTATATACCCTATCAGGTATGTTGTTTATGTGGCGGGCTATCGACAAACAACACGGAATATATTGGTCGTTGGCCTCTCGTCCAACCCTTGCGTGAAGGAGTGCTTTGGGGTGGCGTGCCCGAAACATCACGTAGAAGTACAGTCTAAACACGGGGGAGGGGGGGGGGCGACATGAAGAAGGGCTGCAGTGCACGACGAGTCAACAGGAATCATCGACGCCATTAGACCAACCCCTTTGCACTTTAGGGCATAAACTACGATCAAGTCGTACACAGTATAGTACATGGAATTGAAATAGGAATCGTAGTTGGTGTTTGCGGTGTTAAAGGCTAATTATTATGCCGTCGGATTGAGAGGATCGAAAAAATCGGTTTCCGATCCACTATAGATTCGACGGGGTGTGTCTGGATACCTTCCCTATCGTCAATCGGATTGATTTTGCAGTTTTTCGTGCTCTTCCTGGGGGCGGTTGATACGAGAGTTGAAAACTGTTTCGTGTCCTGCTCGCGGGTTCGAGGAGGTGCTGCGCTGCGAGCAGCAGCAGCAGCAGCAACAGCAGCAGTAGCAGCAGCAGTACAGCAGTCAACCCAGCATCGGAGAAGTGTTTAGGCTCCCGCTGGGTGGTGTGACCGTGTGTTTGGAGGGGTGGAGAGAGATGTGGTGAGCTCCAAAAACTTTTTTATTGAGCAATAAAATCCACGAATCCGGTCGAAACCCGTTTTTCGACGGGATCCGTGGATTGGATTTATCAATAAAAAAAGTTGCACGGATCTACATTATTTGACTTTTTCGCGGCACGTGTCGCGACACGCACGGCGCGTGCGCGGGCACGGTCCGCGACCATGCCTGCGGGCATGTCGCCGAACAAGCCCGGCGAGCCAGCGTAAGGTTAGGGTTGAGGGTTAGGGTTTAGCGACCACTAGCCGCGACACCCCGCAAAACACGCGGGCGGCGACCACGTCGTGGGGGTTGATTCGCTCGGCATTGCGCGGACTGCCGCGCGGTGTGTCCGCGGCAGCGTCCATGGCGTGTCCCAGCATGTCGCAGAATGTCGCGGCTTGTCACGACAGCGCCCGTGGCGTGTCGCGGCATGTCGCGGCACATGCCACGAAAAAGTCAAATAATGTACATCCCTCAAAAGTTGGCATCGAAAAAGCTATGTTTCAACTGTATAAGAAAGCCCGATTGTGTCTCCAATCGGAAACCGGCTTTTTCAAACCACGTATCCGACTACATACGAATTAGCCTAAAGAAGTGCATTTCATTTCATTTGGGGGTTTGGGGTTAAGTGGGGTTCGTTTGGATTTCGTTAGGATTTTATTTTAGGATTGAGCGAGGATGCCGGGAAGGCATACTTCCAAGTGTGATACATCAATTCAATGGGCCTCGCTAGCAAGGTGGGGACAACAGTATACATTATATATTATGGTGTACAGTGGCTGGAAAGCGGGGGGCAAAGAGATCCCTGGGAGGGCGGTGCTCAGCTGGATTATTCCTATCTCGTACGTTGGTTGTGTGGCGTGGTTCCGCCGTACGGCAATGAGCTCCACGTAAAATACGCCACGAAAACGTACAATTGTAAGTTACCCTTTGCTCTACGAGAAATACTGGGGACTGATTGTGCCTCCACCGCTCCCTGTAGCTGGTGGATTTGTCCGCCACCTCTTCGCCTCCCCTGCCGTCCCGCATGCTTCGAGGGACAAACCCATGTTCAAGACCCGCTCAAGGTAGCTTATCCTCTGCTCGAGGGGTTCGATGACGATGGGGACCACCGCTTACTTGTTCGGCATGTCAACAATGCAGCGCACCCGCCGGTCCGCGCCTCCGCCATTCATTGCCCCCACCGTACGCTCAAAAGGCGTACTCTTTGTAGTCGTTCGGGACACCAGCCCTCCTTCTTCAGCCATGCATAAGTCTGGACTTTTTCCTGGAGCGAAGTCTCCCCCGCGTCGGCGCGTGTCCGTTCGGGAGTAGCACCACGGTCTAAGCGCGGTTAACATCGATGCCAATGCCGTCTAGCACACGCCGGAGGAAGGTATTAGCTATAACCGTATTGACGACGATCCCCACGAGACCGAGATATACGTAACCCATGAAAGAGAAGGATTTTGCTCCTTTCCCACCGAGTAATTCTCATAAATGCAGAATGTCGCCGACGCCATACGCCTACCTGCTGGGCCCGCTGGAACAAAGCAATCCTCTCGGTCTCCCCGGAGTCAACCCCAAACAACACGCACGCCGGTCTCGCACCTACGAACCCTGGGCACAAAAGGCAGGAGCGCTTAGACACACAGTTGGCCACCTCCTCAAGCGACGCCTCCCTGTTATCGGCGTTGAAAGCGTTGAAGTAATCGGTGAGAACGAGCCAGATTTTCATCCCATGTTCGTGACCTCAGTTCCTCGTGCTTCACCCCTCCTGGCACCGTGATATCAAATTGCGTCTCCTCGTGATAAACTTCCATCAGCCGCGGCCGCCTTTGTCACATAGTTCCTGCGTTGCTGAGCCGCACGTATGCCAACACAAACCGGCCGACATTGTTTTCCCAAGGCAGCGAGGCTGGACCGCAAGAAGAGCTTTCAAAACCCCGACGGGAACGCATCGGGCTCGTCGGGTTTCCCTCCTACACTTTGTCATGCCCCAGCCACACTCCTCTCGCATTTGTTGGTGTGGATGATGGTCAGGAGGTGCGCGAATCGTTGCCGATCATCTCCGGGCCCCGATACAACGCGGCAGGAGCTTACGATGCCGAAACGTCTCTGACAGTCGTAGTAATCGTCCGGGACTCACGGGGATGCGCTTCCACCCTGCACCTTGGTAGCGCTCGCCAGCACTGCGGCAGTCGCGACCCACGGAAACAGAGGTGAGGTATTCGGGCGGAACTTTCCACCAATGTGGCCCACGTCTCCTCTTTGCTTGCCGAGCGCGGCTCTGCCAGAGAGGGTGAATGCTGCCTGCGATTTGACCCCTCGCGCTGAGGATGCACGTTGCCTCCTGCGAAGCTTTGGGCGCAGCCTCACCTACACCACCGGTTTCGGGGATATACAAACATTTTAGCCGCTCTCCATCGAAGCAACACTCTGTCGCCTTTTGTTGTGACCGTTCTGTGATTGCCGCGGAGTCGGCAGAACGTACTACATTTTAAACGCCGGGGGGGTCGAGTTCAGCATTGTCAAGTTCCTGTTCAGCCGGTGGTCTCACAGGGCCTGGCTGATGGTGCCAAGCATGTGACCGCCCATCCCGCGCGTGTACGCCTGCCAGATGCGGTTGTACTTTTTTCCTGGCACGCAGTGGTTTTGCAGACCATCCAGGGTAACAACAGCATCAAGTGCTGGTTCCATACCCATAATGTTCTGATCCCACTCGTGGCTTCATGGGTCCACGTCATCTGTGACCCCCCTCCCATCCAAGCGGCGCGACTACGAGGATCCAGGTCCTCTTAGACCGCTGCCTACGTTGCGCTCCACCTCGTGCGGTAGGCGCCGCAACTGACTTCCGGACGACGGAGTGGTGCCGATGCCACGCCTCACGCGAAGGTTGCAAGCACACAACGCGCGTGGAACACGTGTCGCCCTTGTCCACATAGAAAACGAACCATCCAGTGCCTGCGTTGGAGAAACACACGTCAAACCCCGCACGTCACGTCTTTCAGATTGTCGTCCAGGAAGGCGTCGGGGTGTACCATTATCCCGCGGCACCTTGCCACCGCCCTAGGAGGTCCTCTAGCTGGTGCCGCGTCGTTTGGTAACATAGGCTTGCCGCTGTACCTTGCGGCTCCTCTTCCTCCGCACCTTTGACTCCCTGCCTTTCATACTCAAAAGTGCGCTCCAAATCACCTGTTCACGTCGCTTCAGGTTATCCCGTTCCACCCCCCCCCCGCAAACTTCATCCTCTTGACTAGGTTCGTTACCTCTACCACCTCTTCCCCCAGGCCCGCGAGCGAGGGGGGGAGTGTGCTGACCCCGGACCTGTAGCTTCTCCCCCTGCTTGTGTCGCCCCCCCTCCCCGCACTGGCTGATTGTGACCCCCTCCCAGTACCTCTAGGCCGGCGTCGTCCACCCCTTGCGACCCTCCCTCCCCCATCCTTGCCGTTACAGTACTGTAGGTGCCGCACCGGATGCTGCATGGGCAGCTCTCGGTCTTGGGTTGATGGTGTCCGATTTTCTCGGTGGCGTGTCGCCCCTTTCCCCAGCGGTGTGACGTCTGCCTAGCTCCCTAGACTGTGGTACCTGGAGCAGAACCTTCCTGTGCAGGCTGGCGCTATGATACCTGATCACGCTCTAACACGGGGCATGCTTCTTTCTGTGGAGCCGCCACCCCCGCCGCAAAATGAGCCATTGCGCTACCTGCCTCATTCTCGGTTTGAAACCCGAGGGTCCATCCATCTTGTCAAGTGGTCCTCCCACTCGGAGTCGAGGCCTGCCAGGTGCTCGTGAACGTGTGGTGCGTTGTAGAGCCTTCAATTTAGTAGCAAACAAAGTATGTTCTGCTATCAGATGGTATCGTGTGCTATCAGATTTCGAACGCGGTACACAGCCCGCGGTAGTGACCGATGGCCGCTTGCCATCGCCTCGGGCTGGCTAATTCGAGATGTGCTCCTTGAGGCAGACACAGAGCATCGCTGAACAACGTGCACAGGATAAACAAAGAGGACGGCATCTTTCGCAGGGCACGAACCAGTAACTCGAAAGTGCTGTGAAGGCACCATTTACTCGAACGCCCTGTGAATGCCGGCCGTCAACGAAGTGGTCGGCGCCGGTCCAGAAACGCCCCGCTGAAGGTGGCCGATGACCTGCAGCGCGCCCCTCACCACCCCCTACCTTTCGCCTAGCTCGGCATGGCCAGCCGTCTAGCCAGTTTCGCAAGGAGGGGAGGTCGGTTTTCCACCGGCCACTCCGAGCGACACACGACGCAGAGCCTCGAGTTGGCATGTCCACTCGTCATACGTCCCGCACACCGCGGCATGCAGCGGATGCGCACAAACCCTTCGTGGGCGCGCAACATAGATATGCGTCCGTGCGTGAAATTTACGCTGACTCCCCTGCAGACTAGCCTAGAGCCTGACGGCAGTAAATACACGATGCTTCGGCGTTCAACCTCCTTCACCCTTGCACATACTGACCCCCTTTTGCCTTTGCCTTGGTTCGCGACTCCATTCTCCCCCGACGTTTCTCATTGTCAAAGTGTCACTAGGCGTCGTGCGTTTAGTAGGCACCCTCCTCGGCAGTGCGGCCATGCCACAGCTGGGTCCTCAGCGAAATATTTTCCGACGGGGCGGGTCGGTCCCTTCTCGAACGCCCACCCCAACCCGGTCGTGTCCCCTATTGGTTGACTACCCGTTCTGCGCTTTCCACTTCCACGGCGCACCGCGGGTGAGCGAGTCAACCGCAGAAAGCGATCTCTCTTACTGCCTTCCATCTGCTCCTCACAGACTCTCCGCACGTCGCTGGCCTTTCTGGTACTGAGGGATCGTGCCTTACCAGTCCTTCTGCACTCCCCTCCAGTCTTTGCTTCATGATGGCACTCCGCGACTAATCGACTGCTTTCGGTGGAGCAGTACTGTAGCAGTACTCTGTAGCAGTACTGTAGCAGTACTGTAGCAGTACTGTGGCAGAAGTCCCGCTCAGGAGGCGGCGCTCAGCTGTGGCGGTCGTGCCCCTTACCGATAGTACTGTTCACACCTTTTGAAGCATGGGGCGTACATTCGCAACTCGGCGCACGTATGCAAGAGCACGACTTGACGTGCCCCATTTTACATGACTCGAGGGATTTCGTCATCCACGGACTCCAGAGCGCCCCGACGGTGCACGTTGCACGATGAGGACATGTGCACAAAGGCGGTCTCCTCGATGACCCCTTGAAAGTGTTGCTTATCACCCACCCCCGCATCTTGCGGCCCTGGTGTATCCCCCCCCTCTTCTCTCAGCCGGCGTCGTTCGTCGCGTGATCTTCAGCGCCTCTACCATAACCTCGTGGCCATGTATGCTGCTACAGCAGAACGCCATCGTGTCGGATCCGTCGACTGCTGTTACCGCCACTTGGCGCGCGAGACAAGGCAGGCTGGCCTCCGTCCGGAGGAAGAGTGTGGCGTACTGGTAGGACATGAGTGCTATATTGTACCTGGTATGGTTTTGGCAAGTTATTTGGGCGTACCTTTTTGCTCGAACTTCAGCATAGATCCTCCAGAAACGTCGCGCACCCCGGGTGGTCAAAGCTATGCCTATATATGGCCAAACCACATAAAAAATAATACTATAAATCACAAAAAAAAATTCAGTACATTATATGTCGCATTCAGTTTCAGTAGAGTTGGCCCCTTAGCCTTCAATTCGATTAGTAGGATTCGGTCCCGCGATGCAGCTTTTCCCCAGCCCAAGTGTTGAAAACCAAAACAGTTCCTTAACACATCGGTCCTATAATGCAAGACATGCAAAATGGAACTACGGTATTCATAATAAGGCCCATCCCCAGACCTTGCGGCAGAAAACTCCAAACGGAATACCGCAGCACGGCAGCCCAAGTTTGTGGATCCTCTCCCACTCTCGCGCAGCTGATACAAGTCCCCTGTTATTTTTTGCCGGCGGTTTGTACGATCAGTTCGCCGCCCCAGGTGTCAGAGGATAATCCTTGTACAACCCTGCTACTACTGTAGTACAGTACTACTGTAGTACAGTAGCTTAAACTTAAACTTAAACTGAGAAGGAGCCTTTGGCCTTGCCGCGGGCACGCACGGCGTTGAGGCTGCCGTTCTCTCTGTGACATACTGTCTCTCTCCACTGCTGCTGCGCTGTCTATGTGTTGCCTCCAGGAAGCGCAAGCGTAAGTATTTCCCACTACCACGATGTCATGTGCCTTCACGTGGTTACATAAAATAGCCAACACGTTATTTCTCGTAGAGCAAAGGGTAACTTACAATTGTACGTTTTCGTGGCGTATTTTACGTGGAGCTCATTGCCGTACGGCGGAACCACGCCACACAACCAACGTACGAGATAGGAATAATCCAGCTGAGCACCGCCCTCCCAGGGATCTCTTTGCCCCCCGCTTTCCAGCCACTGTACACCATAATATATAATGTATACTGTTGTCCCCACCTTGCTAGCGAGGCCCATTGAATTGATGTATCACACTTGGAAGTATGCCTTCCCGGCATCCTCGCTCAATCCTAAAATAAAATCCTAACGAAATCCAAACGAACCCCACTTAACCCCAAACCCCCAAATGAAATGAAATGCACTTCTTTAGGCTAATTCGTATGTAGTCGGATACGTGGTTTGAAAAAGCCGGTTTCCGATTGGAGACACAATCGGGCTTTCTTATACAGTTGAAACATAGCTTTTTCGATGCCAACTTTTGAGGGATGTACATTATTTGACTTTTTCGTGGCATGTGCCGCGACATGCCGCGACACGCCACGGGCGCTGTCGTGACAAGCCGCGACATTCTGCGACATGCTGGGACACGCCATGGACGCTGCCGCGGCACGCCGCGGCATGTCGCGGCGTGCCGCGACAGCGTCCGTGGCGTGTCTGGGGACTGATTGTGCCTCCACCGCTCCCTGTAGCTGGTGGATTTGTCCGCCACCTCTTCGCCTCCCCTGCCGTCCCGCATGCTTCGAGGGACAAACCCATGTTCAAGACCCGCTCAAGGTAGCTTATCCTCTGCTCGAGGGGTTCGATGACGATGGGGACCACCGCTTACTTGTTCGGCATGTCAACAATGCAGCGCACCCGCCGGTCCGCGCCTCCGCCATTCATTGCCCCCACCGTACGCTCAAAAGGCGTACTCTTTGTAGTCGTTCGGGACACCAGCCCTCCTTCTTCAGCCATGCATAAGTCTGGACTTTTTCCTGGAGCGAAGTCTCCCCCGCGTCGGCGCGTGTCCGTTCGGGAGTAGCACCACGGTCTAAGCGCGGTTAACATCGATGCCAATACCGTCTAGCACACGCCGGAGGAAGGTATTAGCTATAACCGTATTGACGACGATCCCCACGAGACCGAGATATACGTAACCCATGAAAGAGAAGGATTTTGCTCCTTTCCCACCGAGTAATTCTCATAAATGCAGAATGTCGCCGACGCCATACGCCTACCTGCTGGGCCCGCTGGAACAAAGCAATCCTCTCGGTCTCCCCGGAGTCAACCCCAAACAACACGCACGCCGGTCTCGCACCTACGAACCCTGGGCACAAAAGGCAGGAGCGCTTAGACACACAGTTGGCCACCTCCTCAAGCGACGCCTCCCTGTTATCGGCGTTGAAAGCGTTGAAGTAATCGGTGAGAACGAGCCAGATTTTCATCCCATGTTCGTGACCTCAGTTCCTCGTGCTTCACCCCTCCTGGCACCGTGATATCAAATTGCGTCTCCTCGTGATAAACTTCCACCAGCCGCGGCCGCCTTTGTCACATAGTTCCTGCGTTGCTGAGCCGCACGTATGCCAACACAAACCGGCCGACATTTTTTTCCCAAGGCAGCGAGGCTGGACCGCAAGAAGAGCTTTCAAAACCCCGACGGGAACGCATCGGGCTCGTCGGGTTTCCCTCCTACACTTTGTCATGCCCCAGCCACACTCCTCTCGCATTTGTTGGTGTGGATGATGGTCAGGAGGTGCGCGAATCGTTGCCGATCATCTCCGGGCCCCGATACAACGCGGCAGGAGCTTACGATGCCGAAACGTCTCTGACAGTCGTAGTAATCGTCCGGGACTCACGGGGATGCGCTTCCACCCTGCACCTTGGTAGCGCTCGCCAGCACTGCGGCAGTCGCGACCCACGGAAACAGAGGTGAGGTATTCGGGCGGAACTTTCCACCAATGTGGCCCACGTCTCCTCTTTGCTTGCCGAGCGCGGCTCTGCCAGAGAGGGTGAATGCTGCCTGCGATTTGACCCCTCGCGCTGAGGATGCACGTTGCCTCCTGCGAAGCTTTGGGCGCAGCCTCACCTACACCACCGGTTTCGGGGATATACAAACATTTTAGCCGCTCTCCATCGAAGCAACACTCTGTCGCCTTTTGTTGTGACCGTTCTGTGATTGCCGCGGAGTCGGCAGAACGTACTACATTTTAAACGCCGGGGGGGTCGAGTTCAGCATTGTCAAGTTCCTGTTCAGCCGGTGGTCTCACAGGGCCTGGCTGATGGTGCCAAGCATGTGACCGCCCATCCCGCGCGTGTACGCCTGCCAGATGCGGTTGTACTTTTTTCCTGGCACGCAGTGGTTTTGCAGACCATCCAGGGTAACAACAGCATCAAGTGCTGGTTCCATACCCATAATGTTTGATCCCACTCGTGGCTTCATGGGTCCACGTCATCTGTGACCCCCCTCCCATCCAAGCGGCGCGACTACGAGGATCCAGGTCCTCTTAGACCGCTGCCTACGTTGCGCTCCACCTCGTGCGGTAGGCGCCGCAACTGACTTCCGGACGACGGAGTGGTGCCGATGCCACGCCTCACGCGAAGGTTGCAAGCACACAACGCGCGTGGAACACGTGTCGCCCTTGTCCACATAGAAAACGAACCATCCAGTGCCTGCGTTGGAGAAACACACGTCAAACCCCGCACGTCACGTCTTTCAGATTGTCGTCCAGGAAGGCGTCGGGGTGTACCATTATCCCGCGGCACCTTGCCACCGCCCTAGGAGGTCCTCTAGCTGGTGCCGCGTCGTTTGGTAACATAGGCTTGCCGCTGTACCTTGCGGCTCCTCTTCCTCCGCACCTTTGACTCCCTGCCTTTCATACTCAAAAGTGCGCTCCAAATCACCTGTTCACGTCGCTTCAGGTTATCCCGTTCCACCCCCCCCCCGCAAACTTCATCCTCTTGACTAGGTTCGTTACCTCTACCACCTCTTCCCCCAGGCCCGCGAGCGAGGGGGGGAGTGTGCTGACCCCGGACCTGTAGCTTCTCCCCCTGCTTGTGTCGCCCCCCCTCCCCGCACTGGCTGATTGTGACCCCCTCCCAGTACCTCTAGGCCGGCGTCGTCCACCCCTTGCGACCCTCCCTCCCCCATCCTTGCCGTTACAGTACTGTAGGTGCCGCACCGGATGCTGCATGGGCAGCTCTCGGTCTTGGGTTGATGGTGTCCGATTTTCTCGGTGGCGTGTCGCCCCTTTCCCCAGCGGTGTGACGTCTGCCTAGCTCCCTAGACTGTGGTACCTGGAGCAGAACCTTCCTGTGCAGGCTGGCGCTATGATACCTGATCACGCTCTAACACGGGGCATGCTTCTTTCTGTGGAGCCGCCACCCCCGCCGCAAAATGAGCCATTGCGCTACCTGCCTCATTCTCGGTTTGAAACCCGAGGGTCCATCCATCTTGTCAAGTGGTCCTCCCACTCGGAGTCGAGGCCTGCCAGGTGCTCGTGAACGTGTGGTGCGTTGTAGAGCCTTCAATTTAGTAGCAAACAAAGTATGTTCTGCTATCAGATGGTATCGTGTGCTATCAGATTTCGAACGCGGTACACAGCCCGCGGTAGTGACCGATGGCCGCTTGCCATCGCCTCGGGCTGGCTAATTCGAGATGTGCTCCTTGAGGCAGACACAGAGCATCGCTGAACAACGTGCACAGGATAAACAAAGAGGACGGCATCTTTCGCAGGGCACGAACCAGTAACTCGAAAGTGCTGTGAAGGCACCATTTACTCGAACGCCCTGTGAATGCCGGCCGTCAACGAAGTGGTCGGCGCCGGTCCAGAAACGCCCCGCTGAAGGTGGCCGATGACCTGCAGCGCGCCCCTCACCACCCCCTACCTTTCGCCTAGCTCGGCCATGGCCAGCCGTCTAGCCAGTTTCGCAAGGAGGGGAGGTCGGTTTTCCACCGGCCACTCCGAGCGACACACGACGCAGAGCCTCGAGTTGGCATGTCCACTCGTCATACGTCCCGCACACCGCGGCATGCAGCGGATGCGCACAAACCCTTCGTGGGCGCGCAACATAGATATGCGTCCGTGCGTGAAATTTACGCTGACTCCCCTGCAGACTAGCCTAGAGCCTGACGGCAGTAAATACACGATGCTTCGGCGTTCAACCTCCTTCACCCTTGCACATACTGACCCCCTTTTGCCTTTGCCTTGGTTCGCGACTCCATTCTCCCCCGACGTTTCTCATTGTCAAAGTGTCACTAGGCGTCGTGCGTTTAGTAGGCACCCTCCTCGGCAGTGCGGCCATGCCACAGCTGGGTCCTCAGCGAAATATTTTCCGACGGGGCGGGTCGGTCCCTTCTCGAACGCCCACCCCAACCCGGTCGTGTCCCCTATTGGTTGACTACCCGTTCTGCGCTTTCCACTTCCACGGCGCACCGCGGGTGAGCGAGTCAACCGCAGAAAGCGATCTCTCTTACTGCCTTCCATCTGCTCCTCACAGACTCTCCGCACGTCGCTGGCCTTTCTGGTACTGAGGGATCGTGCCTTACCAGTCCTTCTGCACTCCCCTCCAGTCTTTGCTTCATGATGGCACTCCGCGACTAATCGACTGCTTTCGGTGGAGCAGTACTGTAGCAGTACTCTGTAGCAGTACTGTAGCAGTACTGTAGCAGTACTGTGGCAGAAGTCCCGCTCAGGAGGCGGCGCTCAGCTGTGGCGGTCGTGCCCCTTACCGATAGTACTGTTCACACCTTTTGAAGCATGGGGCGTACATTCGCAACTCGGCGCACGTATGCAAGAGCACGACTTGACGTGCCCCATTTTACATGACTCGAGGGATTTCGTCATCCACGGACTCCAGAGCGCCCCGACGGTGCACGTTGCACGATGAGGACATGTGCACAAAGGCGGTCTCCTCGATGACCCCTTGAAAGTGTTGCTTATCACCCACCCCCGCATCTTGCGGCCCTGGTGTATCCCCCCCTCTTCTCTCAGCCGGCGTCGTTCGTCGCGTGATCTTCAGCGCCTCTACCATAACCTCGTGGCCATGTATGCTGCTACAGCAGAACGCCATCGTGTCGGATCCGTCGACTGCTGTTACCGCCACTTGGCGCGCGAGACAAGGCAGGCTGGCCTCCGTCCGGAGGAAGAGTGTGGCGTACTGGTAGGACATGAGTGCTATATTGTACCTGGTATGGTTTTGGCAAGTTATTTGGGCGTACCTTTTTGCTCGAACTTCAGCATAGATCCTCCAGAAACGTCGCGCACCCCGGGTGGTCAAAGCTATGCCTATATATGGCCAAACCACATAAAAAATAATACTATAAATCACAAAAAAAAATTCAGTACATTATATGTCGCATTCAGTTTCAGTAGAGTTGGCCCCTTAGCCTTCAATTCGATTAGTAGGATTCGGTCCCGCGATGCAGCTTTTCCCCAGCCCAAGTGTTGAAAACCAAAACAGTTCCTTAACACATCGGTCCTATAATGCAAGACATGCAAAATGGAACTACGGTATTCATAATAAGGCCCATCCCCAGACCTTGCGGCAGAAAACTCCAAACGGAATACCGCAGCACGGCAGCCCAAGTTTGTGGATCCTCTCCCACTCTCGCGCAGCTGATACAAGTCCCCTGTTATTTTTTGCCGGCGGTTTGTACGATCAGTTCGCCGCCCCAGGTGTCAGAGGATAATCCTTGTACAACCCTGCTACTACTGTAGTACAGTACTACTGTAGTACAGTAGCTTAAACTTAAACTTAAACTGAGAAGGAGCCTTTGGCCTTGCCGCGGGCACGCACGGCGTTGAGGCTGCCGTTCTCTCTGTGACATACTGTCTCTCTCCACTGCTGCTGCGCTGTCTATGTGTTGCCTCCAGGAAGCGCAAGCGTAAGTATTTCCCACTACCACGATGTCATGTGCCTTCACGTGGTTACATAAAATAGCCAACACGTTATTTCTCGTAGAGCAAAGGGTAACTTACAATTGTACGTTTTCGTGGCGTATTTTACGTGGAGCTCATTGCCGTACGGCGGAACCACGCCACACAACCAACGTACGAGATAGGAATAATCCAGCTGAGCACCGCCCTCCCAGGGATCTCTTTGCCCCCCGCTTTCCAGCCACTGTACACCATAATATATAATGTATACTGTTGTCCCCACCTTGCTAGCGAGGCCCATTGAATTGATGTATCACACTTGGAAGTATGCCTTCCCGGCATCCTCGCTCAATCCTAAAATAAAATCCTAACGAAATCCAAACGAACCCCACTTAACCCCAAACCCCCAAATGAAATGAAATGCACTTCTTTAGGCTAATTCGTATGTAGTCGGATACGTGGTTTGAAAAAGCCGGTTTCCGATTGGAGACACAATCGGGCTTTCTTATACAGTTGAAACATAGCTTTTTCGATGCCAACTTTTGAGGGATGTACATTATTTGACTTTTTCGTGGCATGTGCCGCGACATGCCGCGACACGCCACGGGCGCTGTCGTGACAAGCCGCGACATTCTGCGACATGCTGGGACACGCCATGGACGCTGCCGCGGCACGCCGCGGCATGTCGCGGCGTGCCGCGACAGCGTCCGTGGCGTGTCCCCTTTGCACTTTAGGGCATAAACTACGATCAAGTCGTACACAGTATAGTACATGGAATTGGAATAGGAATAGTAGTTGGTGTTTGCGGTGTTAAAGACTAATTATTATGCCGTCGGATTGAGAGGATCGAAAAACTCGGTTTCCGATCCACTATAGATTCGACGGGGTGTGTCTGGATGCCTTCCCTATCGTCAATCGGATTGATTTTGCAGTTTTTCGTGCTCTTCCTGGGGGCGGTTGATACGAGAGTTGAAAACTGTTTTGTGTCCTGCTCGCGGGTTCTAGGAGGTGCTGCGCTGCGAGCAGCAGCAGCAGCACAGCAGTCAACCCAGCATCGGAGAAGTGTTTAGGCTGCCGCTGGGTGGTGTGGCCGTGTGTTTGGCGGGGTGGAGAGAGATGTGGTGAGCTCCAAAAACGTTTTTTATTGAGAAATCCAATCCACGAATCCCGTCGAAAAAACGGTTTTTTCGACGGGATTCGTGGATTGGATTTATCAATCAACAACGTTGCACGGATCTACATTATTTGACTTATCGCGGCACGTGTCGCGACACGTGTCGCGACATGCCGCGACACGCCACGACACGCCACGGACGCTGTCGCGGCACGCCGCGACACGTAAGGTTAGGGTTAAAGTTGACATCGAAAAAGCTATTTTTCAACTGTATAAGAAAGCCCGATTGTGTCTCCAATCGGAAACCGGCTTTTTCAAACCACGTATCCGACTGCATACGAATTAGCCTAAAGAAGTGCATTTCATTTCATTTGGGGGTTTGGGGTTAAGTGGGGTTCGTTTGGATTTCATTAGGATTTTATTTTAGGATTGAGCGAGGATGCCGGGAAGGCATACTTCCAAGTGGGATACATCAATTCAATGGGCCTCGCTAGGAAGGTGGGGACAACAGTATACATTATATATATGGTGTACAGTGGCTGGAAAGTGGGGGGCAAAGAGATCCCTGGGAGGGCGGTGTTCAGCTGGATTATTCCTATCTCGTACGTTGGTTGTGTGGCGTGGTTCGGGCCGTACGGCAATGAGCTCCACATAAAATACGCCACGAAAACGTACAAATGTAATTTACCATTTGCTCTACGAGAAATAATCTGTTGGCTATTTTATGTAACCACGTGAAGGCACATGACATCGTGGTAGTGGGAAATACATACGCTTGCGCTTCCTGGAGGCAACACATAGACAGCGCAGCAGCAGTGGAGAGAGACAGTATGTCACAGAGAGAACGGCAGCCTCAACGCCGTGCGTGCCCGCGGCAAGGCCAAAGGCTCCTTCTCAGTTTAAGTTTAAGCTACTGTACTACAGTAGTACTGTACTACCGTAGTAGCAGGGTTGTACAAGGATTTTCCTCTAACACCTGGGGCGGCGAACTGATCGTACAAACCGCCGGCAAGAAATAACAGGGGACTTGTATCAGCTGCGCGAGAGTGGGAGAGGATCCACAAACTTGGCCTGCCGTGCTGCGGTATTCCGTTTGGAGTTTTCTGCCGCAAGGTCTGGTGATGGGCCTTAATATGAATACAGTAGTTCCATTTTTCATGTTTTGCATTATGGAACCGATGTGTTAAGGAACTGTTTTGGTTTTCAACACTTGGGCTGGGGAAAAGCTGCATCGCGGGACCGAATCCTACTAATCGAATTGAAGGCTAAGGGGCCAACTCTACTGAAACTGAATGCGACATATAATGTACTGAATTTTTTTTTGTGATTTATAGTATTATTTTTTATGTGGTTTGGCCATATATAGGCATAGCTTTGACCACCCGGGGTGCGCGACGTTTCTGGAGGATCTATGCTGAAGTTCGAGCAAAAAGGTACGCCCAAATAACTTGCCAAAACCATACCAGGTACAATATAGCACTCATGTCCTACCAGTACGCCACACTCTTCCTCCGGACGGAGGCCAGCCTGCCTTGTCTCGCGCGCCAAGTGGCGGTAACAGCAGTCGACGGATCCGACACGATGGCGTTCTGCTGTAGCAGCATACATGGCCACGAGGTTATGGTAGAGGCGCTGAAGATCACGCGACGAACGACGCCGGCTGAGAGAAGAGGGGGGGAANGGCGTGCCGCGGCAGCGTCCATGGCGTGTCCCAGCATGTCGCAGAATGTCGCGGCTTGTCACGACAGCGCCCGTGGCGTGTCGCGGCATGTCGCGGCACATGCCACGAAAAAGTCAAATAATGTACATCCCTCAAAAGTTGGCATCGAAAAAGCTATGTTTCAACTGTATAAGAAAGCCCGATTGTGTCTCCAATCGGAAACCGGCTTTTTCAAACCACGTATCCGACTGCATACGAATTAGCCTAAAGAAGTGCATTTCATTTCATTTGGGGGTTTGGGGTTAAGTGGGGTTCGTTTGGATTTCGTTAGGATTTTATTTTAGGATTGAGCGAGGATGCCGGGAAGGCATACTTCCAAGTGTGATACATCAATTCAATGGGCCTCGCTAGCAAGGTGGGGACAACAGTATACATTATATATTATGGTGTACAGTGGCTGGAAAGCGGGGGGCAAAGAGATCCCTGGGAGGGCGGTGCTCAGCTGGATTATTCCTATCTCGTACGTTGGTTGTGTGGCGTGGTTCCGCCGTACGGCAATGAGCTCCACGTAAAATACGCCACGAAAACGTACAATTGTAAGTTACCCTTTGCTCTACGAGAAATAACGTGTTGGCTATTTTATGTAACCACGTGAAGGCACATGACATCGTGGTAGTGGGAAATACTTACGCTTGCGCTTCCTGGAGGCAACACATAGACAGCGCAGCAGCAGTGGAGAGAGACAGTATGTCACAGAGAGAACGGCAGCCTCAACGCCGTGCGTGCCCGCGGCAAGGCCAAAGGCTCCTTCTCAGTTTAAGTTTAAGTTTAAGCTACTGTACTACAGTAGTACTGTACTACAGTAGTAGCAGGGTTGTACAAGGATTATCCTCTGACACCTGGGGCGGCGAACTGATCGTACAAACCGCCGGCAAAAAATAACAGGGGACTTGTATCAGCTGCGCGAGAGTGGGAGAGGATCCACAAACTTGGGCTGCCGTGCTGCGGTATTCCGTTTGGAGTTTTCTGCCGCAAGGTCTGGGGATGGGCCTTATTATGAATACCGTAGTTCCATTTTGCATGTCTTGCATTATAGGACCGATGTGTTAAGGAACTGTTTTAGTTTTCAACAATTGGGCTGGGGAAAAGCTGCATCGCGGGACCGAATCCTACAAATCGAATTGAAGGCTAAGGGGCCAACTCTACTGAAACTTAATGCGACATATAATGTACTGATTTTTTTTGTCATTTATAGTATTATTTTTTATGTGGTTTGGACATGTATAGGCATAGCTTTGATCCCCTAGGGTGCGCTACGTTTCTGGAGGATCTATGCTGAAGTTCGAGCAAAATGGTGCGCCCAAATAAATTGCCAAAACCATACCAGGTATAATATAGCACTCACGTCCTACCAGTACGCCGCACTCTTCCTCAGGACGGAAGCCAGCCTGCGTTGTCTCGCGCGCCAAGTGGCGGTAACAGCAGTCGACGGATCCGACACGATGGCGTTCTGCTGTAGCAGCATACATGGCCACGAGGTTATGGTAGAGGCGCTGAAGATCACGCGACGAACGACGCCGGCTGAGAGAAGAGGGGGGGAATACACCAGGGCCGCAAGATGCGGGGGTGGGTGATAAGCAACACTTTCAAGGGGTCATCGAGGAGACCGCCTTTGTGCACATGTCCTCATCGTGCAACGTGCACCGTCGGGGCGCTCTGGAGTCCGTGGATGACGAAATCCCTCGAATCATGTAAAATGGGGCACGTCATGTCGTGCTCTTGCATACGTGCGCCGAGTTGCGAATGTACGCCCCATTCTTCAAAAGGTATGAACAGTACTATCGGCAAGGGGCACGACCGCCGCAGCTGAGCGCCGCCTTCTGAGCGGGACTTCTGCCACAGTACTGCTACAGTACTGCTACAGTACTGCTACAGTACTGCTACAGTACTGCTCCACCGAAAGCAGTCGATTAGTCGCGGAGTGCCATCATGGAGCAAAGACTGGAGGGGAGTGCAGAAGGACTGGTAAGGCACGATCCCTCAGTACCAGAAAGGCCAGCGACGTGCGGAGAGTCTGTGAGGAGCAGATGGAAGGTAGTAAGAGAGATCGCTTTCTGCGGTTGACTCGCTCACCCGCGGTGCGCCGTGGAAGTGGAAAGCGCAGAACGGGTAGTCAACAAATAGGGGACACGACCGGGTTGGGGTGGGCGTTCGAGAAGGGACCGACCTGCCCCGTCGGAAAATATTTTGCTGAGGACCCAGCTGTGGCATGGCCGCACTGCCGAGCAGGGTGCCTGCTAAACGCACGACGCCTATTAATAGTGACACTTTGACAATGAGAAACGTCGGGGGAGAATGAAGTCGCGAACCAAGGCAAAGGCAAAAGGGGGTCAGTATGTGCAAGGGGAAAGGAGGTTGAACGCCGAGACATCGTGTATTTACTGCCGTCAGGCTCTAGGCTAGTCTGCTGGGGAGTCAGAGTAAATTTCACGCACGGATGCATATCTATGTTGCGCGCCCTCGAAGGGTTTGTGCGCATCCGCTGCATGCCGCGGTGTGCGGGACGTATGACGAGTGGACATGCCAACTCGAGGCTCTGCGTCGTGTGTCGCTCGGAGTGGCCGGTGGAAAACCGACCTCCCCTCCTTGCGGAACTGGCTAGACGGCTGGCCATGACCGAGCTAGGCGAAAGGTAGGGGGTGGTGAGGGGCGCGCTGCAGGTCATCGGCCGCCTTCAGCGGGGCGTGTCTGGACCGGCGCCGACCACTTCGTTGACGGCCGGCATTCACAGGGCGTTCGAGTAAATGGTGCCTTCACAGCACTTTCGAGTTACTGGTTCGTGCCCTGCGAAAAATGCCGTCCTCTTTGTTTATCCTGTGCTCGTTGTTCAGCGATGCTCTGGGTCTGCCTCAAGGAGCACATCTCGAATTAGCCAGCCCGAGGCGATGGCAAGCGGCCATCGGTCACTACCGCGGGCTGTGTACCGCGTTCGTAATCTGATAGCACACGATACCATCTGATAGCAGAACATACTTTGTTTGCTACTAAATTGAAGGCTCTACAACGCACCACACGTTCACGAGCACCTGGCAGGCCTCGACTCCGAGTGGGAGGACCACTTGACAAGATGGATGGACCCTCGGGTTTCAAACCGAGAATGAGGCAGGTAGCGCAATGCCTCATTTTGCGGCGGGGGTGGCGGCTCCACAGAAAGAAGCATGCCCCGTGTTAGAGCGTGATCAGGTATCATAGCGCCAGCCTGCACAGGAAGGTTCTGCTCCAGGTACCACAGTCTAGGGAGCTAGGCAGACGTCACACCGCTGGGGAAAGGGGCGACACGCCACCGAGAAAATCGGACACCATCAACCCAAGACCGAGAGCTGCCCATGCAGCATCCGGTGCGGCCCCTACAGTACTGTAACGGCAAGGATGGGGGAGGGAGGGTCGCAAGGGGTGGACGACACCGGCCTAGAGGTACTGGGAGGGGGTCACAATCAGCCAGTGCGGGGAGGGGGGGCGACACAAGCAGTAGGAGAAGCTACAGGTCCGGGGTCAGCACACTCCCCCCCTCGCTCGCGGGCCTGGGGGAAGAGGTGGTAGAGGTAACGAACCTAGTCAAGAGGATGAAGTTTGCGGGGGGGGGGTGGAACGGGATAACCTGAAGCGACGTGAACAGGTGATTTGGAGCGCACTTTTGAAGTATGAAAGGCAGGGAGTCAAAGGTGCGGAGGAAGAGGAGCCGCAAGGTACAGCGGCAAGCCTATGTTACCAAACGACGCGGCACCAGCTAGAGGACCTCCTAGGGCGGTGGCAAGGTGCCGCGGGATAATGGTACACCCCGACGCTTTCCTGGACGACAATCTGAAAGACGTGACGTGCGGGGTTTGACGTGTGTTTCTACAACGCAGGCACTGGATGGTTCGTTTTCTATGTGGACAAGGGCGACACGTGTTCCACGCGCGTTGTGTGCTTGCAACCTTCGCGTGAGGCGTGGCATCGGCACCACTCCGTCGTCCGGAAGTCAGTTGCGGCGCCTACTGCACGAGGTGGAGCGCAACGTAGGCAGCGGTCTAAGAGGACCTGGATCCTCGTAGTCGCGCCGCTTGGATGGGAGGGGGGTCACAGATGACGTGGACCCATGAAGCCACGAGTGGGATCAAAACATTATGGGTATGGAACCAGCACTTGATGCTGTTGTTACCCTGGATGGTCTGCAAAACCACTGCGTGCCAGGAAAAAAGTACAACCGCATCTGGCAGCGTACACGCGCGGGATGGGCGGTCACATGCTTGGCACCATCAGCCAGGCCCTGTGAGACCACCGGCTGAACAGGAACTTGACAATGCTGAACTCGACCCCCCCGGCGTTTAAAATGTAGTACGTTCTGCCGACTCCGCGGCAATCACAGAACGGTCACAACAAAAGGCGACAGAGTGTTGATTCGATGGAGAGCGGCTAAAATGTTTGTATATCCCCGAAACCGGTGGTGTAGGTGAGGCTGCGCCCAAAGCTTCGCAGGAGGCAACGTGCATCCTCAGCGCGAGGGGTCAAATCGCAGGCAGCATTCACCCTTTCTGGCAGAGCCGCGCTCGGCAAGCAAAGAGGAGACGTGGGCCACATTGGTGGAAAGTTCCGCCCGAATACCTCACCTCTGTTTCCGTGGGTCGCGACTGCCGCAGTGCTGGCGAGCGCTACCAAGGTGCAGGGTGGAAGCGCATCCCCGTGAGTCCCGGACGATTACTACGCCTTTCAGAGACTTTTCGGCATCGTAAGCTCCTGCCGCGTTGTATCGGGGCCCGGAGATGATCGGCAACGATTCACGCACCTCCTGACCATCATCCACACCAACAAATGCGAGAGGAGTGTGGCTGGGGCATGACAAAGTGTAGGAGGGAAACCCGACGAGCCCGATGCGTTCCCGTCGGGGTTTTGAAAGCTCTTCTTGCGGTCCAGCCTCGCTGCCTTGGGAAAACAATGTCGGCCGGTTTGTGTTGGCATACGTGCGGCTCAGCAACGCAGGAACTATGTGACAAAGGCGGCCGCGGCTGGTGGAAGTTTATCACGAGGAGACGCAATTTGATATCACGGTGCCAGGAGGGGTGAAGCACGAGGAACTGAGGTCACGAACATGGGATGAAAATCTGGCTCGTTCTCACCGATTACTTCAACGCTTTCAACGCCGATAACAGGGAGGCGTCGCTTGAGGAGGTGGCCAACTGTGTGTCTAAGCGCTCCTGCCTCTTGTGCCCAGGGTTCGTAGGTGCGAGACCGGCGTGCGTGTTGTTTGGGGTTGACTCCGGGGAGACCGAGAGGATTGCTTTGTTCCAGCGGGCCCAGCAGGTAGGCGTATGGCGTCGGCGACATTCTGCATTTATGAGAATTACTCGGTGGGAAAGGAGTAAAATCCTTCTCTTTCATGGGTTACGTATATCTCGGTCTCGTGGGGATCGTCGTCAATACGGTTATAGCTAATACCTTCCTCCGGCGTGTGCTAGACGGCATTGGCATCGATGTTAACCGCGCTTAGACCGTGGTGCTACTCCCGAACGGACACGCGCCGACGCGGGGGAGACTTCGCTCCAGGAAAAGGTCCAGACTTATGCATGGCTGAAGAAGGGGGGCTGGTGTCCCGAACGACTACAAAGAGTACGCCTTTTGAGCGTACGGTGGGGGCAATGAAGGGCGGAGGCGCGGACCGGCGGGTGCGCTGCATTGTTGACATGCCGAACAAGTAAGCGGTGGTCCCCATCGTCATCGAACCCCTCGAGCAGAGGATAAGCTACCTTGAGCGGGTCTTGAACATGGGTTTGTCCCTCGAAGCATGCGGGACGGCAGGGGAGGCGAAGAGATGACGGACAAATCCACCAGCTACAGGGAGCGGTGGAGGCACAATCAGTCCCCAGGAGGGTTGTCTCTGGTGATCGGGTGGCATTGAGGTATCATGAGCAAGCCCAAGCAGCGCTCCTTTCTACGGGGGCGGGAGGGCTACACTACACTACACTACACTACACTACACTACACTACACCACAGTTGCCGTAGACGGAGGCGAAGACAAAGTCCCCTCTTGCATTCATAGAGGGGCCTTACCGAAAGTTATGGCGGACTACGAGTATACCATATCAGCCCGTTGTGAGATTGGGTGGCGTGTGGATTCCCTGGACCGAACATCATCCCCCCGCTCAGAAGAAGTCTATGGTAGATTCCAGACACATCGGGGGTCCCAAAGAAAGCAATGACCGATATCGTAGATGGCACGCACGCCCACCTGAATCAGACGACCCGCTAGAGGGAGTGGAAACAAGACCATAGCCACGGCCCGCTTGCAGTGGTCTGCAGGGGGTAGGAAGTACCGCCTGCCTTCGAGCGCGGCCAACAGCCTTGCTGCCAGTCATACCCGTCTCAGGGTTCTTGGACATAGGAAGGAGGATGATTGGATATGATTGTATTCAATGCATGGCGGTGACGTGCCCCTGCCCCGATGCGCTCGACGTGGACACGCGACACGCAAGTATCTGCCCCAGAGCCGAAGCCCAGGTGGACCAGGACCATCCGCTTCTCCACGGGGTGTCCCGCATTCTCAAGCGGCTTGGGATCCCTCACCAAGCAAGTCTAACGTGAGGGAGGAGCCCCTCTCGGCGGATGGAAACCGTATAGGCTTATAGGCCTTACAATGGACATGGAGTATTACTGTAGTATCTGGTAGTAACCAATAGTAACCAAAAGAGGGGGTCTTCGGCGGTGTTAACCGCAAAATCAATCGTGAATTACGTAAAAGGCCACCGGAGGTGACGATAGAAGGAGGTAAGCACACGATACAAGTAGAAAAGAAAGGTGAGCAAGAATGGTCGATAAACAAACGAAGTGGAGACTAAATAAAAGCTGCTGCTGTACAGGAATGCGAGCTTGTCGGAGAGATGAATAAAAATACTGCAGGGCGGCTACTGGGGCTGCCCACATTCAGCACCACCAGCAGGATTTGCCTTCCGGAAGATGGACGGACGCCAAACGTCCGTTTCGATAAATGCATAACACTTATATAAGTATACGTAGACATCAACCCCCACAGGCATGGGCAGCACCACTGCAAAATATCCTTCAACACGGCAGAGTACGCAAACACTCTACAGTATCATCACAACATTTACTTTGGCCGGAGAGATGTCATCAAAGCCGATGTATGATGCGCTATCGTTGCATTGGGCAAGAAATGCGGCACATTCTCCTGGTTCGCCTTGACTTGCTTTATGCAACGTGTATCAATATCACAAGATCCTTCGAAAAGTCCAGGAGATGTCGAAACATCGATAAGAGCACTGGTGAGCAATTGCTTCAAAATATTGTTGAAACGCTCTGTCACGCTCTGGACTCCAACGTTTAGCGACTGCTTTAGCATCGCCTTTAGCAGAAACTAAAAAAAAGTGATCTCAAAGGTGTCATCATTGCTGACACATTTACTGCCATGCCAGCTCTTTGACTTTTGAATGGCAGTACGTACACAATAGGTAAATCTACAATAAATAATACCAGGGACCGCTTTTATTCTCTCAGAACCAGAAGAAGACAGCAGCACATTGTATCATCTCATAGCTTCGGGAGGTAAGTATCCCAAAACAAGGATAAGTTGTGATTGCCATGTGTTCAAGCTTTCATCAAGTTCTCCTCACCAACACCGAAGCACTTGATGCGCATAGCATAGGCAGGTGCTGAACGGCACAACCAACAACCTAAAACCGCGCAACTTTCAAAAGTCGTGCCATTTCTCCAAAACTTGCACGGAAGTAAGTTAATTGTACTTCCCAGAGGAGTTGCCCTGCAGTAACAGATACCCCGTATCAACCAAGAGGTTCGACCCTCAGGCTCGCCAAAAAGCAAACAATCCGCCACAAAAGCAAACAACACGGCTAAACCAAACAACCCACCGAAAACCCAACAACCCGCCGAAAACCCAAAAATCCACCAAAAATCAAACAACGGCGAGGGGGGGTGGGATGTGAATCAAGGACATAAACCAAGGATGTAAATCAAGAAGGGGGGTGGAAGGACTACTACAGACGCACTTCAAGGCCTGCTCTACCGCTGATTACTCGTCGATGCCAGGGCTGACCACCCAGAAGAGTATAAATATCTAAAGAGATCTAAAGAGATGCTACACCCTAGTAACGAGTGTGTAGTTCGCGGTAGACGTATCGTAACGTCAAAATAAACTGAAACAAAAGCACCTCAAAAGTAGTCTGAGGGATAGCAATTCCACACTCCCAAGTACAGTTTGTTACTGCTGTTCCGTTCGTGCTATCGCACGGTGTTGTATTCCTTGTCCACAAGCTATAAGCTACAAGCTGCGCTATAAGCTTCGCTATAAGCTGCGCTATAAGCTGCGCTATAAGCTGCGTGAGCGAGCGATGCCGAAGGCAAGGTATGATCACAAGATATGATCGTAAGATTTGCAGTCAAGATGTTAGCGCCAAGATTCTGCACTCAAGGTATTACCGAAAGATGTTATCGCAAGATGTTATCGCGACATATTATCGCAATATAGCACTCAAGAGGCATGGTTGGTTGCAGCCTCCATGGCCTTATCGATGGTGTCGACGCCTTGGCTGATGCCCTGCGCGCGGTCTCCCTTACCGCCTCCCTTTCCTCCTCGAGACGACGCATCAAGAGCAGCCTAATAAAAACAACAGCAGGTGCAGGTACAGGCCACATCAGCGAGAACATAAGAAGTGCGGTATGACTGTCGACTGTCGACTGCCGGCATTGGAGTAATCGAGCGTTGCGTCAAGTGCAGCGGAACAGGAACACACAGGAACGCAAAACCAGCATCAACGCACGCATCAGAAGCACGACATTGAGGGTGCCCAAGATGACGCATAACGCGCAGCATAGTAACGACAAGAGGCTCAGAGGCTCAGACCTACGGTTCACAACGGCAGCGTCACCGCATCGGCGAGAGCACCACAAGTACGACACGATATTTTGCATTTTTCAAACGGCTTATGTACGAGTAAACGTACGCAACATGTTTTACTGTACAACGCGCGATAGCCGAGAGTTAAAAGAGTGAGCTGTGAGCTACTCGTTAGAATGAGAGTGTCACCACCAAACCACGCAAAGGGGCTTTACATAAACTATTACTGACATGTGCCTCCATACAGTGCGACCGGGTCTTTGCAACAGATCCGCGCCACCTCGCCATAGCATGACCGTAATTACAACAGATCACGCTGAAAGGCCACACTCCTGGTGAGTACGTAATGCATCAAGCCATCAAACCATCAAACCATTACACTGACCATTACACTGTTTGTGTGGCCTATCTTTCGCGAAATGGCGTCAAAAGGAAGCAGATGGGGGATTGGTACAGAGTTGCTATCGCAACAGCATGTGGCATCAAAAGGCAGCAGTGGTCCCATCGCGTCTTCAGCATAACTATGGCTATCAAGTAAGTAGTTTCATCGACTACGACCGGTGTTCGTCAGCGTAAGCCCCCCCCCTATAGCCGTTGTGTGCACAATGCCCACCGTACCCTTCGATCAGTGGTGTTCCAGATATGTAGTGGAGAACTCACGTGCACTACGATCAATAGCGATACATCAGTACATCAAACCTAGCAGTCAAACGTAGACAGGGCATATCTGAATTTTAGCTAGGAATTCACACTCGTTTATGTATTTTTGGCTGTCGTCATTGTTGTCACTGGGTGCAACGGTTGCTGGGAGGCAAAAGACGAAGAGGCTTTCCGGAGATTTTCGGTCGGACGGCACGGATCTCCCTCCGCCTTCACCCAGCTCACAAGCGAGGTAATAAGACATGCTCTGTACTGCAAGCGGCCGTGTAAAGTTCCAACCCGCTTCGCTCCTAACAACAGTACAATCATACTACGAGGTATAACCATACAATTGAACGGACCAGTGGTGCTTTTCGAAGGGTCAGCGCGTACCCCTTGCGCCCTCTGCACTCCCGTCGGCTTTTACTGTCAGAATCTTCATACTGGCGATAACGTCAATATTGTCAGTAGTGACCGTTTCGTCAGTAGTGGGCGTATTAGCAGTAGTAGCAGTATTGGCGGTGTTCATAGTAGTGGCCGTAATGTCAGTATTGGCAGTGGTGGCCGTATCGTCAGTATTGGCAATAGTAGCAGTAGTGACAGTAATGATAGTAGTGGCCGTAATGTCAGTATTGGCAGTGGTGGCCGTATCGTCAGTATTGGCAATAGTGGCAGTAGTGACAGTATTGATAGTAGTGGCCGTAATGTCAGTATTGTCAATAATGTCACGCTGGGTATGAATCGTGTTGTGCCCTCACCTGCACCCATTTGTTGGCATCTTTCTTCGCAGCCTTCGAGTTGGGGATGAGGCCGCAACACAAATAGCGGTCAGCTTCCTCGTCCGCAGTGAAGAGCATCAGAGACACCTGTTTACGTTCAGGTTCACGCACCAGCACCACCACACCACCACACACAACAACACCATAAAGCAAACAGCAAAGTGTGAGGAGCTGCATTCGATGACAGTATCTACTATAGCCAATACTGTCAACACTGCACACTATAGTTTGTCAACAGGTTCCATACTCTAATGTAGGTAGTGATCCTGCGCCGCCTGAGCTGCGCCGCGTACCCAACTGAGCAGGATTCGGTACAAAGATAAGGCGACAACGGTGAGCAATAATTACTTCTCCGTGAACAAGCCGACGCCCCCGCCGACCGTACAGCACCTACCTACCAGGTAGGTATACTTTAGGTAGGTGGGTATACTATAGTACTATACTTTAGGTAGGTGGGTATACTATAGTACTATACTTTAGGTAGGTAGGTATACTATAGTACAGTACTATAGTATACCCACCTACCTAAAGTATACCTACCTACCTATAGCACCGGAACTTGACCAAAACATTTTCCTGGTACTCGTAGAAAGATAGCAGGTCTAATACCCCATGCGGAGGTCGCTCCTATTACTCATATTACTCATATTACTCATATTTGTAATGTGGCTCTTCTTTTCTCTGGATACATTCGTCGACACTATTAATCAAGTACACTCCAGATATCAGCGCATATAAAAAATCTGCAAGCGTTCATGGCTCCGTTGCCTCCAATGGCTCCATCCTCCGCTGCAGTGAAAGTGGACAGCTTCAACTCCCGGTGTGTTTTGCCTTGCTGCCCGCCGGATAGACCGCGAACCATGTTTGTTCTACAAGCAACTCCAGAATGGTCTGGTGCATCTTCGAGCTCGGCTAAAATGCATGCAACTAGTAATGTTGTACAACACGAGAACGATATGCGTTGCCGTGCTGTTCCCTAGGTGTTACCTTTACACGTACTCGTACTCGTACACCTGGTATACGTCAATGGTGACCGGGATGGTAGTGGTGGCAGTGGTCTGAGACCATGGGTGTTGGGGTTGAGTTTAGAGTTCGGTTGGCAACTGCCCATCCGAATAAACATTCAACCTAATGTCGGTCTTAGTATGTTAGTATGACCCCACGTTAGAAATAGGGGTGCGTGCGCGTGGTTTCGAGCGTTTTTTTCGGGTACACCTGGGACCCCTGAGGCACATATGGACAATGATCCACCATGAAACTCCCATGAAGGCACTTACCAGATGGGGGCAGGCTTTAGACACCTCCGCCAAGATCTTGGCCGCAGATTTAGCGTCACAGCCAAAGTCCGCGCGGAACACCAGCTGGAGCAAGTAAACAGCGAGATGGAAAAGGGAATACATACGGCATGTCAAGTATTGAGGCGTTTGGACGAACGCAAGCTGTGTAGGGAATGTGTTATGTACGGGCGCAAGCTTCAAGCTTCCTTGGCAGAGTCTAGGGTAGCTTCGTAGGCCTCGGTATGGTCGTGTTGGTTGTCTACGTACAGCAACAGAAAATGAACGACAGCAATCGATGCATCAAGATACGATTCAACATGCTAAGTTCAAGACATGGTTTTCGTCACTGTCATACTGCAACGTGCTACCCGCAACGACACGTGAATCAAACTACTATCCCACCCGGCAAACGATGCATACCGTTCATACCGTGCTATAAATAGCCCAAAACTCCAACCCATAGCACAGAGATGTTGAGAGAGCAGTCTACTCTACTGTGGAACTATGTCGATACAATAGTATAAATAAATAAATTACAGTAGGAAGAGCATTAAAACAACAATTACGTGTGTTGGGATACCGGAGACGCACCCCATCGAGCACAACAACAACACGTGCTTTCGACCAACGACTTAGCTGCATCGATAGACCATTGATTTAGTGTAGAGCGTTTCTACATTTAGCGGCGACACATAACTTCACGCTTTACGAAGTATAGGTCATCGGTAGTTTCTGGGGGCCAGTACGAAACACATGATTTCCTTGAGGTTCTGCACTCGGTGCGACGGTGCATAGTTGGCACATGCACCACATGCATCACATGCATCACATGCATTGCCAGTATTGCTTCCTCCGTGGCTGTCAAGGTTCCCATCCACAGTATCTACATTATAAATGGCTGCATCTCGTCGGGTACTACTGTAGATCTGCCAAAACATATTACCACGACATACTTACCTATGTAGATCTGTCCTACCAGAAGAGGACTGGCCGACTATCGGGCATCATAAGGTTACTACGGTGCAAGCACGGTGGTTACAAGCGATAGGTAGCCATAGGTAGCCTTTAGCCGGAGTTCAGATAGCGATAGATTTATTCCGGTACAACCTCGGTGGGAACATCCATAAGCAGACATAAGCAGACACAAGCAGACATAAGCAGACGGTAAGCACGAAGATGTTGAATGAATCAACCGCAGCCACAGCATGGCCACCATCCAAAGACACCTTACCTTGCTTTCCCCGGATTGCTCGAGCTCTTCTGCCTTCGCCTTGCCACTGTCCACCGCCTGCCCAACCCGCTGCTCAACGATCTTCTTCTTCATCGCCTTCGCCTGTACAAAACAAAAAAATGGAACAAACTAATTGGATGTTCCTTGAACCACAGCAACTTCAAATCCTAGAACCTCGCCGCCTGGCGCATAAGCTCTATGATATCGTCCTATTGTCCAATAATTCGATTCGACCTACCGTCCTAACCGTCGTTTGTACTATACACTATACACTATACACTGTACACTATACAGTACCAGCTGCTTTTTTAAGTGCCTCCACGAATAATGCACTTGAACACGTGTCCCTGCTACTGGCTCTAGTGGCTCTAGTGGCTCTAGTGCACTGAATAAACGGTAAACCCACCTCGGACAGATCATTCAGATCATTCAGATCATCTACAGATCATTCAGACCATTCAGATCATTCAGGTCATTCCCACTTCATCATCTAAATATTGGTATATTAATAAGGCAGATAGATTCGGGTGGGAGCCGTAAAATCTGTATGATCTAGGGCAGGCTTCCTGCCTTGGATCTGTACTATACAGATCGGGCACAAAATCTCATAACTGCAGGCTAGGATCTAGATGCCCTACAAAAGATAGATAGATCGTGATTTGTCTGACGTGTGAACTGCTTGCAGCACGCCCTTTTATACCCCAGCACTTACCGCATGCATATATCTCCTGCCCAATGAAAAAGTAAAGTGATGCAAAACATCCACTATGGCAGCTATTGCACTAGCCCAAAGCATCTATCAATAACACTTATCTAGTCCTGTCACATCAAGGCATGTCCTATTAGAAAACGCCACGACATGTCCTATAATAGTCACGTAATATAATGATGTCGCGTCATGTTATGTCAGTGTGGTGTTTCACTGTTGCGACACCAAAAAATACAAGTAACCCAACAACTGGGCCACTCGACATTCCCAGTTTTGCACGTTCGACAACACCCACGATACGCTCACGACACCACGACTGACGACACCAATCATGACACCACCACCGACGACACCGCTGGCGACACCACTAACGACACGAATAATGACACCACCATTACCGACACCACGACTGACAACAATCACTGGCGACATCACGACTGACGACACGACCGACGACACCACGGTTACCGACGACACCACGGCTGACGACACGACCGACGGCACGACTGACGACACCACAGCACTGACGCCACCGATGACACACTGACGACACCACGACTGACGATACCACTAACGACACATTTCAATAAACCACTGACGACACCACTGACTACACCACTGACGCAATGTGACAAACACTACAACACACCACTAAAAGGCAACCCTTGCACCGATGATAGTACTGTATAGCGTAGGGCCCGAGTAGTCTCTGGGTCGCAAACCACCACAACCAACGGCCAAACGCAAAGGGCAACATGGAAAATGCACAAGCCCAAAGGCCAACGCCCTATCAATAGGAATAAAAGGATAGAAGGCATGGCATACCTTTTGCACTAGGCCAGCGAGGCGAACGCGGCACTTGTTCTTCGCCTTCACGGAGAACGCCGACACGTCCAGCTCCGCACCCAGACGTCGAACCTAAAAGGTGGCGAGCGTAGCGATTGCGTCATGATAACGAGCATAAATCACAAGCAACAAAACTACCACAATTAGGGTCACCGGTCACAAGCGCTACGTTTCCCAACAGGACGCTGTAGGGGAAACTGATGGAGGGGGGGGGGGAGACTGAGGCGGGGAGGGGGCGCTCTCAGAATTGCGACTACCATCACAGCTACGATCACAACCACGACTACATTCACCATCACAATCGTAACCACGAACAATATGACGAGCGCAATCACGATCACGATAACGTTCACGATCAAAATTACATTCACAACCACGACTATCATCACAAGGAAACTCGCGATCATAGTCACAATAACACTAATCACGAATACAGTCACGATCACCATCACCATAATAATGACTATCACAAATACGATCGCGTTGTGTACTAGGCAACAACACCACATGCTGCATCATCTCAATGAATAGGCCAACGGTAACCCAACAAATATGCTCGTCAAAGTTCAAGAACAACAGTACCCGTGCATTACAATACCACGACAACAATATACCGCAGTACGTGCGTTCATGCAGATGCACTCGTACTACTGCAGTCGAGGCATACCCCTGTGGTTGTATTATAAATAATATATATACGAGTATGATGTGCGTGTCTTCTAGGCGCGAAGTAGAAAAAGGCGTATTGCACGACACGCGAAGAACGAGGCCAAGACCATAACACCATACTGACTCTTACAGTTACAAGTCACGGTGCTACCGGTACACTGGTACAGTCGATGAAATATTAGATGAAATATTATATGAAGTATTAGATGAGCGGTCAATGGACCTGTATGGGTGCGCAACGATTGAATCACAACCACACACATCCAAACACAGCACCGATTCGTCACTTGATACAACAGATACAGCACCCCACCGCATACCTTATCCCGTAGTCTAAACGTCTACACCAGCAGTCTATAACTACAGTGACATTAACAAAAATGTGGTAACAATCGCAATACCAACTCAACAAGCGATTCAAATAGCATTTGTACAGAAGGGAGTTAAACTACTCGCATGATACGTGCATAGGTTTCCTTTTTGTTTTGGTTTCCCTTTAAGAGCGGTTTCCTTATTTCAGGAAATGCTTCGTTGAAAAAAAAATTAAAGGTGATCAACGCTGAAGCTCATGCTGCAAACTACTGTAGTAATATTAATAGTAATATTAGGAACTCAAGAAATAACAAATTGAATTAACCGAACTAATCATTGTCAAGAATTGCATTAACATTTGAATTGTCACATGAACGTGACACGCAAGAGCTTGCATACCAAACACAAGTTACTACAACTACACAATACAACTGTTTGGTTAATTAAGCCAATAATGTGCTGTAGCAAACTGTTTGATGTTGCCTTGCTGGCAAGATTCGAGACGGTGCAGCGCAGCTTGCATTGCTGCGATTTTTTCAAAATCAAACGTTCATCCAGCGAAAAATAGCAATGCTAATGCTTACCGTGCCATCGAGGGTGATGTCATCGATCGTATCCGCCTTATCCAGCTGCTCTTCAAACGCCTTCGCCTTCTCCCTTGCGACATGCGCCAGCCCACGAGTCACCGCTACGATTCGCCGTACGCCCTTTGCGATCCCCACCTGCGCTCAACACGAATACGAAGAACAACTTCACTACTTCAATCCGAAAATACCAAAATACGATTGTGATTTGACACCAGACGATCGGCATCTGTATGTACTTGGTAGACCACATGTCCACTGAACTCATCAGTACACGTGTGGACACCATTTCAATATGATCCTTCACTGCGAATGTCATGGGCGCCAGACGGTCGTCGAACAAGACGTGTGCAGTGTGCAGCAGTGCACCACTTGCTCCAAACACCCATGCCCAAAATAATAAAAAAACAAACTCTACGGGGGGAAATCGCCCTCAAAATCAATCAATGCCACAGCAAAAGAGTTACAGCTGTAGCTCAACGCATGCGATCTATGCTGGAAATTTGTCATTTAGACCACTTGGGGGTCGGGGGGGGCGTACTCATTTGTTGCTTGCCTTAGTCATTTGACCATTGACCACGCATCCCTTTCGAGACGGAGCACTTGGGGGGGGGGGAAGTGCGAGGGGAAACTGTCCTGAAAACTGAGAACGATTTTCACCCAACAAGGACATGGTCGAGGTCGAGGTCAAGGCCAAGCTCAAGATCAAGATCAAAATCAAGATCAAGGTCAACGTCAACGTCAAGTACACGGTCATATTCAAGTTCAATGTCATAGTCATGCTCAAGGTCGTAGTCAAGCTCAAGGTCGTAGTCAAGCTCAAGGCCGTAGTCAAGCTCAAGGTCACGCTCAACGTCAAGACTAAGGCCAAGCTCAAGCTCAAGCTCAAGTTCAAGGCGAAGGTCACGATCAAGGCCAGGGTTAGGGTCAAATGACCACCAAGGTTAATAGAAAACCAAGGCCAACGGTAACGCCAAGTACAAGGTCAATATCAAGGTCAATGTCATGGTCAAGTTCAAGTTCAACCTCGAGATTAAGGCCAAGCTCAACGTCAAGGTGAAGGTCAAGACTTAATATCAAGGTCGACGTCCAGGTCCACCCACCTCTTCGAGAATGACGAACGTCTCCGCTTCCGAGGTGTTACTGAGGTGAGTACCCCCGCAAAACTCCACAGAGGTTTCAGCCCAGTCAGGGTTGTCGGGATCATCCAGCATCGCTGACACCTGCCGATGCCGAATCCACACAACAGTTATGGCCACAGCACAAGCAAATAATCAACGACACAGTCACGGACACAGTACAAAACACGGCCTGTCGGAAACGATCAAGGTTTTGGCAGGTGATAATCCTCCAAGAGCAGGGACATATTGCAACCGCCTTTGTGCTATGCGGTAAAACCTCTCACGAGTCGAGCTTTTCTTTCTTTCCTCCCGTTTCATTTTCTAGATCAAGACGTACAGATAAAACTATACCTGGTACGTACCGGTACCAATTATCACCCTCAGCAGCCTTCTGGAGTATATCGCAAACTGTACCACACTGCACCACACTGTACCACACTATAGCAGACTATAGCAGACTATAACATTAGTCGTGGTCACCGGTGTCGTCCCTTCTCCCCCCCCAGTATAGACATGCCTTCGTTTATATCCCTCATACTATTCTAGTGCTCAGCAGTGTTACCACTGCTCGTCGATCTGCATAAAACGATTGTCAACTCGCACTCTCGCACGTTCGGCGACGGAACAATAACAACAGCAACAAAAGGCCCTGTGCATTTGTGCACATATACACTGCTACTGTACGGTAGAAGATCAGCATAACCGCCAGCAAGCTTAAGGTAGGCCGTTGGAAATTGAAATCGACAAAAATATTAACAGCGTGACAGTTACTTCGAAGTGAATTATGAATACTATATATAATATTATTAGTAATAGTACAGTATAGTATTAGCAGTCGGCACGCCCCGGCGAGAGAAACGCCGTATTACGTCAAGCACAACAACAGAAACAAAAAACAAAAACGTAGACGAAAACAAACTCACATCTTGGCCGACGCTCAGCACCCTGACAGGGTCGGGGTACCTCTCGCCGAACACGCTCCGCAGCCCGCGGATGCTCAGAGCCTGCTTGAACAGGAGGGGGTTGTTAACAAATTATCAAAATATTAAATGATTACAAGGGGACTTCGCCGTCGGTCCAGGCCGCCGGCGAAGCTAACGAAGGAGGAATAAGGTCCGCAATGCAACAGGCAGTTTACGATGCCAAGGGACCGAGAGGATATATATACATACCACATAAACGACGTACTGTCTTGAAACAAAATGAAATTATAATACGTACATGAAAATTACCACAAACATGACGGCGGGGGGTATACGGTATACGGAAAGGAAGCACGAGGCACGAGCGTCGAGACCTCAGGTTTTACTGAGATATGAAAAGGCACGAGCCTCGAGAACTGACGTTTTACTGAGATATGTTAATTATACTAATATGGTAACGGGGGGATCGGGGACCGGACCAAGAACTACGTAGTAACAATCAATCGTGAATTATCAATCCATTACAGCACCAACCATCGATCCCATCGGTCACACAAAACACTCCGGGCTGCCCAGGCATCAGTCGACACAGCAAGGGGCTGTACTGGCAGACTGCTGAAGCTAAAACACGCGAACGGAAAGTGCTGCTGCCGCCAGAATATTAATATGCATACTATTAATATTAATAGTAATATTATGCATACTAGCTGGCCTGCAGTTGGACCAGATATTTTGTGAAAATGTACACGAAGTATTTGAAGTAGCATCGTAACGCAGTGCAGCACGGCATAGAGTACAACATTAACCTACAAGATTGGAACAGATGGGTAGTCTACATGATGGATAGAAAGATAGATAGATACATAGTTGGGGCTGGGCACTGGCTGACTCTGTCAGTAGCGATTACACTGTCGTCAGAATCAATCAGTATATTGGATTGCAGCAGTAAACTGAACCTCCTCTCCTCTCCTTCCGAAACGCATGGTAGGTTTCCGTACTATAACATGGCGTGTTTCTTGGGCGCACGTAATATAAAAACTACTGGCGAATATACTGTCCGGGTCAATCAGTAGATTACTACTGCCAGTACATACTGTGCCAGTGCCCAGCCCTATAAACACTTCAAGTATATAGATAGATAGATAGATAGATAGATGGATCAAGGTGGCATATATGGCCCCCGTCTGGCACAATGACCAGAGCCTACGATTCAACGCCAATTTATGTATGAATCCATTACATTTCAAGACATTACATTAGTAATAGCAAGTTTTCACCTACGAGGCACACGATATACCAGGTATAGCCAAGTATACTCGTACACTGTAGCACTCGCCTGCTCGAGAGGTGCGACTTGGGCGTAGACCGGCAGACTCTTGGTGATACGTTCGTTCACTACGTCTTCCACCTCGGCCACCTGCCTCACACACACAACCAACAGCAAAAAGAAAATAGCAGACATCAAGATGGTAAAACATCAACATGGTCAAGCAGCACGGGTGCAAACAGCAAAACTCAAAAGCAATTAGCAAGATAGTCCAACAGCAAAACCGCAAACAGAAAAACAAATAAAACAGCAAAAACAGCAAAAACAGCAAAACAGCAGGCAACAATACGATCAAGCGTGTCCAAGGCAGCAAATCGGTCAAGCGTGTCACGGCTGTGGTATTTCGTACCAGGTATGCCCAATTCATGAGCCGGGTGGTGACTGACTAATGATACAGGGGTCAACAGCGACAAGAAATCAATGTCGGTACCGGATTTTTTTCTGCGAATAATCTCGTGGTATCAATACCATATACATATCGGCGCAGTACAGTACAAGGCAGTACAGTTCTGCAGTACGAGTACAGTTCTGGAGTACGAGTAGAGTACGGAGTACTTGTAATTGTGTATACCATACTGCAATACCCACACGCCAGCGTAACGGCGCTGAACCTGGTAATATACAATATAGCACAGCAGTCAATGCCTACGCTCTCGTATTTCTACTCGTACTACAGCAGTAGTATGGGGGGGGCTCATGTCGTCTTGGGGTGGGGAGGGCACCATCGCAACACCGCAACACCCAACGCAGCAAACGAAGGAAAAAAACACAGCAACAGAGGATCACGGAAGAACCAAACAGAAATTGGTTGTCGTTGAGAAGTTGGTTTGAACCCTTGCCCAAAGTCTCACCCTCACTCTAACCGTTGTTGTTTTTCCGTTCGTTCCTTGCTAACCTCATCCGTACCCCACCTACCACATGTATACACCATAAATATCAACATGTAACAATACATGCCTTGTCTTTGATCGCCCTTTTATTTGATTAGGATTGGGAGTTTTGATTTTTGTAATCACTTTTCCTTTCCAGAGGCAGAGGCCTGTTGTACCTAACTCTAACCTAACGTTGGATACGTTAATACATACCTGGTACTTGATACGTACTTGATACAATGTTCGTGGTTTGTCCACCACAAGTGTTAACGCATCGGTACATACCCGTACAATATCATGGTTTGTTCCCAACATAGTATATGATGCTCTTTTTCTGTTTTAGTTTTCGTTTTCTACTGTCACTTTTACTTTAACAGCTCAACCATTGTAGTAGGAGGTTTTACTGTTTTACCCTTGCGACGGCCTTCTGGGCTAGCCAATAAGTCAATACAATAATACAATGTGACACAACAGACAGGTGTAATACCGGCATACGGTATAATACCAGCAGTGAAATACCAGTATAGGGTACTGTATATACATAGGCTTACGTTTTTATCGCGCAGAGGGTGCAACATTGTTAGTAGTATTAGCACTGCTCGTCGATTTGCATCGAAATTTTCCACACCCTGTACAACTACAACCACTGTTTGAAAACGTTGTGCAACTAGTTGTCTGCAGACAACTACTGTTTGGAAAAGTTGTGCAACTAGTTGTCTGCAGACAACTACTCTTTGGAAAAGCTGTGCAACTAGTTATCTGCAGACAACTACTGTTTGGAAAAGTTGTGCAACTAGTTGTCTGTAGACAACTACTCTTTGAAAAAGTTGTGCAACTAGTTGTCTGCAGACAACTACTCTTTGAAAAAAATGTGCAACTAGTTGTCTGAAGACAACTACTCTTTGAAAAAGTTGTGCAACTACTTGTCTGTAGACAACTACTGTTTGAAAAGGTTGTGCAACTAGTTGTCTACAGACAACTACTGTTTGAAAAAATTGTGCAACTAGTTGTCTACAGACAACTACTGTTTGGAAAACTTGTGCAACTAGTTGTCTGTAGACAACTACTGTTTGGAAAAATTGTGCAACTAGTTGTCTGTAGACAACCACTCTTTGAAAAACTTGTGCAACTAGTTGTCTGCAGACAACTACTGGGTGAAAGCCCTATGCGACTAGTTGTTTAGGGACAACTACTGAGTAGTTGCGGCCGTGCGCAACTATTAGTTGTCTGATTAGTTGTCTGCGGACAACCTGAACGTGTATTGTTCGACATGTGCTACGTTCGCCGCACCACACGAAAACCATTGCTATTGGCTTTGACATATTCTACGTTATTGCATATATTCTATTGTTTTTGTGAGTGTGCCGCCTAGAACGCGTGAAACAAAATGCAATACCCAACACCCACCGAAAGCCGCACCTCACCTCCCCCCGTTATCATTCTGCCGCATTATACATGTGATGAGAGATTGCGTAAGTCGTGTCGACAAATATCAGAAAAAAGGCGAGATTCTAAAGGCCTCTCGACTGGCAAGACATGATCGCAACTCGGCCATGCCGCGATCACGCGCCGCCCCTCCGCCGGATTACTCTACTATTCTGCTGTTGCAACCTCCGGCTCCACTTCGTCGGTGAGGTCCAATGGATTAAACACGCCGTTGAGCTGTGCCAGCCCCGCAATGGGGTTCGACAACCGTCCGGGGATCTTGGTGTGCACCATCTCATGGCCCAGCTTCGGGATTTCCGCAGGAATAAGGTCCAGATTACCGTCCAAATACAGCACACCCTGTACAACTACAACTACTCGTAGTTGTCTGCCAGACAACTACTGTTTGAAAAAGTTAACTAGTTGTCTGTAGACAACTACTGTTTGGAAAAGTTGTGCAACTAGTTGTCTGCAGACAACTACTCTTTGGAAAAGTTGTGCAACTAGTTGTCTGCAGACAACTACTGTTTAGAAAAGTTGTGCAACTAGTTGTCCGTAGACAACTACTCTTTGAAAAAGTTGTGCAACTAGTTGTCTGCAGACAACTACTCTTTGAAAAAGTTGTGAGACAACTACTGTTTAAAAAAGTTGTGCAACTAGTTGTCTGTAGACAACTACTGGGTGAAAAAATTGTGCAACTAGTTGTCTGTAGACAACTACTGTTTGGAAAACTTGTGCAACTAGTTGTCTGTAGACAACTACTGTTTGAAAAACTTGTGCAACTAGTTGTCTGCAGACAAATACTGGGTGAAAAATCTATGCAACTAGTTGTTTAGGGACAACTACTGACTAGTTGCGGCCGTGCACAACTATTAGTTGTAGTTGTTAGTTGTAGTTGTACAGGGTGTGAAATTTTCCAACTCGCGCTCTCGCACTTTCCAGACTGCACTACTACTCGTACTGTGCATGGCACCCAGGCGCAACCGCCAGCAAGGATGACAATCTACATACTACGTGAATAGTTTACCGCTGACCCATTCGTGGTCAGACTGTAAGACTGCTGTATCAGTGCTGCATTGCCTTTGTAAACTGGTTAAACAATATACTGTTAATACGTACCGGGTGTACTTTGTATAATGCTACAACTGTGCTGATAAAATGCAAGTACTGAAACATATTTTGTCACCACTTACAGTAGAGAGGCCTGCAACTCTACCGAAAAATACCCAACTCTGACTCCAAGGTTGTTACTATAAATAATAGTAGGTGCTCATGTAAAGTGGTTAAATAAGGTGTTGTAATATTTCATTTGTCCGGCCAAAACGAAGGATTGAGACTGTTAAATATGATCGATATGATCGTGCAGTACCTGTTCCGGAGAGAGCGCTCCCGACCACGAGAAATCGAAGCGCAGCTTCTCGTGATCAACCAACGAGCCCTTTTGATCGCACATACCGTCGGCCGGGCGCAGCACCTGTCGAGGATGTCGGTGCCAACGACAACAACAAACAAAACAAAACAAAACAGCAAAAACAACAAAAACGAAAAATACAGTTCAGTGACAGGTGCACCTCTGACAGCATCAAAAACAGCACCAGGACAGCACCAAGACACTGATTGTGGTGCACCACCACTGCGACTGCTGTGATGCACCAAACAGCAACAGGACAGCACCAAGACACTACTTGTGGTGCACCACCACTGCGACTGCTGTGAGCTGTGATGCACCAAACAAACCCAACAAACTGAACCAGCGCAACGTTCGATGCTGCAGCACTACGACGACCTTCGCGTGAGCTGCAGCACGAGCCGACATGGGTCGCCAATAGGTGTGCAGTGGTGCCTGCCTATACAGAACTGCCCGGCAAATAAGTGCCAGCGCATTTATCGGTTTTGCTATCCTACCGGTGCACTAGCACTTCAAACTATTAATACTGTAGAATACACCATGATACTAGAAATAACACCAAGATTTTATACTATTAATATCAACATGAACCTTTTCGTACATGGGTCGCCGATGGTTCTGCAATGGTGTTCATAACTGCTTGACGAACAAGTGCCAGCGCATTAATCGGTTTGCTACCCTACTGGTGCGCTATTGAAAGTAGATATCCTAATATGACTACTACTGTAGAAACAACAGCAAGACTTGATACTATTAATACGAACATGAAGGTTTGTCACTATCATATTATCATGACGATTTGATAATATCAACGTGAATACTAAATATGAACAGCTGATAGTATATGTTAATTACTGTGAAAGACTTGACTCTATTAACATGAAAATATTAAAATCATGAACGTGAAGATTGGATGCTACTACGTACAAGGTTCCCCTCCGGGACGTGCCTGGGGGAGTGGCGCAAGGGCGAATCGAAAACCTACTATTGATATTGTATCATACGCATATCATATTGTATACCTGCCTAAGAAATCCACTTCGTTTTTGTGTGCTTCCTGTCTTATATTATGGGGGTCTGGGTTACGTACAATACAAAAAAAAAGAAAAGTATCCAGAGTCATCGCCAAGGATCGAACTCAAGCCTTCAAGCATAAAATCGTGCATGGTGACCGTTTGCGTATACTTTCAAAGATACATTTTCCTGTACTACGCGATTATTTGTCGCGGCCCGCGTCAGCCACACGACAGGTCGCACATACATGATGCAAGCACAGCAGCAAGCAACAACAGAACAGCAGCAGAAGAGAGAGAGATGGTGGTGCCTGATGACGGATGCAAGCCTGCTGCGATGAAGCAACCACTAATTAATAGCCACAGCAGTATACGGTGGATCCGCCACAGTCACGTCTGCTGCTTGTGCTTCTAGCCGGGGCTGTGGCGTTGCTTGTGTTCGTTGCATGTTGTGTGATGTATCGTGGTATTCAAAAGCGGTCATTAATTTCCGGTCAGAGTGGGCGTGGCTCTGTTACACACACAGCAGCAGAACAGAAAAGGGTAGATAGATGGTGTGGATTATGGACGGTAGGCTCCGATAGACACAGCTAGCCACAGCACTACAGCAACATCAACAGCAGCAGCGGGTAGAAGAGTGGTGGTGGTGGTGGTGTCGTTTGGTGACGGATTGCTGGCTCCTATGAAAGCAAAACTACTCGTAGCTCGTAGCAACAACAGAGCACATCACAGATGATCTGCCTTCGAGGCGCACAGTGTTGTATCACTCTGCCCGGAAAAGTAACGACAGTTTATATATAGTTTTGATGAACAAAAGTTTCTTACATTTCGGGACAGCGGAGAGATTCGTACATGAGCATCGATCTGCAGGTATTATACCATGACTCGGAAAATCGCAGGCTTCGACAAAAGCAACTCGTCACGGTACAGCACGGATCTGAGGCACGCGCATGCATGATGTAATGGCTGCTGCTGCTGCTGCTGCTGCTGCTGCTGCTGCTGCTGCTGGGCAGCAGGTTTGTAACATTGAGGTTGTACTGTTTGTAACACGCTCTCTGTGGTGCTGCTGTTGTTCGTGTGTGCTCCCCGTGCTCTCGGCAAGAAACGCACAAAAAACGCACGACTGAACATAAACAGGGCCTCACGCAGCGAAACCCGGGAAATCGGCTTATCCACTCCCGCGGGAAAAAAAACTTCGAGCGCCCGCCACGCGAGCCACAGAGCTCGGATCGAGCCCAAACCTCGACCAATGTGTCCGGCCGGGCTTGCTGTGTCGGGGTACTTAGCGTTTTGCCGAAAAGTGCTCGTACGAAGAGAAAAGTTGCGAAAAGTGCGAAAATTTCACAAACATAACTATACTACGTATTAATAACACGAAGATTCGAAACATTAACGTGAATATTTGATACTACATAATGACATGAATATTATATTACATTACATTATGTCATGCTGTACTGGTATATGATTATGTTATTACGTGCCTTCCGGAGTGCGAAGTTGAGCACGTGGGTCATGGTGTGGTTGGGTGCCACATTGGCGCGTCTGTCGTAGTCCACCTTGCACACCACCGCCGATCCCACCGAAACAGTGCCACTCGTCACCTGCAGCACAATATGTAACACGCAACAACACGGCAGTACAGCAATCAGATTCCTATTTGATCTGCAGGTCATGCTGTTAAATCATAGGGCACCAGGTATTATGTAGGTGCTATTCAGGTAAGAAGGGGGTGACGCAAGAATTAATGGACTACAGTAACCCTAACCCTAACCCTAAACCCTAACCTTAAGATCCGGTCGCCCCGGTGGGCTAGCAAGTAACCACGAAGCTTGTTAGAGTCGAAATCGTGAGTTCGAGCCCCCCCGAGTGCATGCTCGTAGGGACTTTTTCTCGCAAAATCTTGACTATAGCGGAAAGCGCGAGAGCGTGAGTTAGCAAACTTGGATGAAAATCGACGAGCGTTGGGAAGGCTGAACCCTCTGCGCGATAAAAACCAAGGCAAGAACCGTAGTGGGGGAGGAGGGAGAGGAGCCTACTTTGTGACCCCGGATCTGAGTTACGACTAGGGAGGGAGAAAGCCAGAAGTGCGAAGAGAATAAATAGGATGGAAAAAAAAAATATATATATATATATATATATTATACCTAATACAACAGCAGTATCAGTAGTTAACAAGGTATGAACAGTCTGACAATACGGCTCAGCTTGCCTGTAGGAACAGCAGCTGTATGGTAACTGTATTGTAAAGGGCTCACAGACAGACACGATCAGACATTTTGAAGACAAGACGAGCGCGATGCTGTTCCCCTTGTCTACTAATGCGTTCAACTGATGGTCCATGGTTCATGCCAAGGGGGTGGTTCATGGCACATGGCATCACCGTGCGTACAAGGGCGCACGGCACTTCGGCACAGACCCTAAACAAGACGCAAAACCAGACAACAAATAAGACAAACTATTACACTGCACTAGTTAATGAGCAAATACACGAAGTACTGCAGTACAAAGCATGATATGCCGCTATCGTAGGATACATAGAGCAACTGGCACAACCAACTCATTGGATGTTCACCCGGCCAGTGAAGCAATGGTTATACTTACTAACAGTAGTGCCAGTACATGCTTACATCACATTACGTGGTTACCTGGTACGTTGTATGGTTACGATGTATGGTAACATAATATGGTTACATTAAACGGTTACATTTAAAGTCACATTACATGTGATGATAAGATACCGTAGATGATTACATAACTCTACACATCGGGCGAGTATTCTATTAACACTCGTGCTACAGCGCCGGCAGCCATAAATAAAAACACTGCAGGTAGCAACACATTTGTTTGCACTACGTACTACTTTATACTACTGTTTTGTTCGCTACTACTGTATTGCGCGCTACTATTGGTACTACATACTACCAATACCACCCTAGTATTGTGTGCTACAGTCAGTACACTATTATTATTAATAATGTGATAAGCAGTGTTGGTTTCGGCGTCTTGCCTGTCCGATATGCAGCACGTATGCCCCGAAGGTGGCGACCTGCTTCACGCACAACGACCCAGACCCGTCCTCAAACGACAGCTCCCCGGTGTCGAAGATCTGGCAACAAGAAAGACACGGTACGTCGCGATGTTCAATAGGTTCAATATGTTCAATACGTCCAGTATATCCAATACTGTCAATATTTTCAACATGTTCAACATGTTAAATATGCTCATTACGTACCATTTGTTCAATATATTCAATATGTTCAGTAAGTTCAATACGTCCATTGTGTTGAATAAGTTCAGCATGTTCAAGATGTTCAATACGTTCAGTATGTTCAACAGGTTCGATATGTTCAGTATGTTCAATACGTTCAACATGTTCAACATGCTCAACACGTTCAACATATGCAATGCTGTGTATGATCACTGCGTTCTTCACTCGGGCGAATCGGATCGGACCGTGTATTAATTCACATCACAGCTACCGAACGTTGATGGGTGTTACTACGTAGACATTTCTGGATACACTGGACGTGACTGCATGTTACTGAATGTTACTGAATGTTACTGCCTTTCACCAGGCCTTGCTGGAAGCTACTGGACCTTACGGTACGTTACTGAATGTTATTATTAATATAGCAGTTCCTGGACATGACAGGGTGTTAGTGGATGATACTGAATGATACTGGGTGTTGCGGGATGCAACTGGACCTTTCTCAATATTACTGGATGGAACTGGACTATGATACTGCAAAATACTGGACATTACAATTGATACTGGACGTTACTGGACGTTATTGGGTGTTATTGGACGTTACCGGACGTCACTGTGTCACTTATAGTGGACGTTATTTGACGTTAGCGGACGGTTCTAGACGTCACTGTGCGTTACTGGACGTTACTGAACTTTGATGGTCGTCGCTGAACGTTACTGACTACCACTGGGCGTTGCTGGGCGTCACGCAAAGTACTGGACGTTACTGGAGAATACGGGGCGTTACAGGACGTTACTATTAATACAGGGTTTTACTACAGTAGGCAGTACTGAAGGTAACTGCATTACTGCTGGACGTCGTATCGAAAGTTTAAGTTTCCATATACGTATCGAAAGATCGAATTTCGATGGGTCGGGTCGAACGTATTTTGCCTCCATCCAGTGGCATTCCCGTGTCGTTAATGCAGATATTGAACAAAATCTTCGATGCTATCAAATATCGAAACCGTATCGATCAGTGTATTTTGATTATCGGCATCGTATCGAACTCGATTCTACTGTATATCAGGTATGTATCATATCCAACACCAGACTGCATACCTGGCCGCCCCCTTCGGCGTAAAAGCTGCTAATGTCCAGCACCACCCCTACTGCCTGCAGGTCTTTTTCGTCATCGGTGGCACAGGACTTGGAAGGCACGAAGCCTATGCCGTCTTCGCCCTCCCCCTTGCCTGCGAACACAGCCAGGACCTATTCATAGTGCACCACACAGCATCACACAGCATCAAACAACCAAAGCACGATAATGTTAAACAAAATCGTTAAAGGTGTTGTTCTTGTTCTTGTTGTTAAGTATGGTGTTGATGATGTACACGATGGTATCATGGTATAAGACAATGCGATGCTACGATGATGTCGTCATGGCATGATGGTATCATACTTCGTACTTTGTAGGTGTTTTGTTACATGATATGATGAGTACGACGATACGATGACCCGATATTAGGATACGACGATACGATGATATCATGATATGATGATTTTGATGGTACATACTTCTGTAGTATGACGATATCATCATACTGTACCAAGTGAATATCTGATGATACATGTCCTTACCGTGATAAGATTAGTGGCATTGATGTCATATGACGACAACATAAAGGTCGTGAGGTATACCTGATATAATTATATAATGATATAATGATATAATGATATAACGATATAATGATATAATGATATAATTATAACGGCAACGACGATGCCGATGATCAGCTCCACACTCAACCACGTCATACAAAAACAACTGCCTTTTACTGATACTGGTATATCGCGTCATCTCACTAGTGCTTTCAATAGATATGATATTATATTATGTGGTGTCGTGTCTTGTCGTGTGGTGTCGTGTGGTGTGGCGTAGTATGGTCAGGTGTGGCGTGGTGTGGTGTGGTGTGGTGTGGTCTGGTGTGGTCTGGTCTGGTCTGTTGTGGTGTGGTGTGATTGTGTGGTGTGGTATGGCGTGGTGTGGTGGTGGGTACTTGCCTTAGCGGTGGGCTGTTGGTGCCAGGTGAACCGACCGGCCGTTTCCGTCGCTGCCGTGCCCCGCTTCGAAAGCCAGTCCATCTGACATGCCAACATAATGAACAAAAAAAGGTATTTTATGGGCGACTGTGAGTTATCAGGTGTCTCAATAATCATGCATGGACAGGGGAAGCTACCCCCATGTCGACGGGTAGAAAGGGTTATGTTGACTAGTTTAATGGGAAGAACGCACACACCCCCATTGCTACAACGACAACGTCTTCAAAATATAACCGGTAGCGTACCGTGTCCTGCGACGCTATGCTAAAGCCTTTTTACCTTACAATGCTATAGTTACAACAAGTGTATTGCTACATAGTGCCTTAATACCATTGAATACATTGAATGCATTGAATACATTGAATACATTGCTTAAAATGGGCTACTTGAACTAAACAGAGTCACAGCAGCAAAGACATCCGACGGCGGTTGCTTGGCATGGTCTGCCTCAAACGGGTTAGTTGAGCGCAATATAGCCAGCGTGAGCGGGTGCTCGCTCACCTCGTTGCTCCATTGCAACGCTGGACAACATAACCACATACCTGGTACCAGGAATAAATAGCTTCGCCCAAAACCGATGATATTGTATGGTATTGTATGTTATAGTAGTTAGCTGACTAGATTATAGTGCCGACTACTATTGTTGTTAAGTATCGTAGCTGATTATAGTGAGTAGTCAGCTGAGTAAAGCGCATTGCTGCGCTGTCTCCAACATATTTCCCGACGATCAGCCCAAAACCTAGTTTAATCGTTTTGATTTGATTATAGTATAGCGGGCAAGGAAACGAAACGCGCGGCCTTGTGAACGTTGATCTTAACCCTAATCTTGAATGATGAATCATGACACTACTAAAATACTACAGTAGAACACTAAAATACTAACATAAATATTTATAATAATAACAATAATTATATTAATAGGAACAAGAGTACGATTATCACCATGCTGCGCACGTCTTGTATCACAAAATACGAATCGTTACACTGCACTCCGGACAAACCATCACAAGATATGGATAATTCTACCCCACAAGCGACCCCTGGCTGCTTACTACACCATTAATAGTATGATACAGTAGTATGATACAGTAATGAGTAATGCGTAGCGTGCTCGATGCTGTAGCCTAGTCACTCACAGTACTTTCCACAGTTTCCCCCTCTACCAGGTATACTTTAATGAAGTTAATCAACTCCCGAAGGGGTTACAGTAACAAATCAATAAACAGCCGTCCCACCTGTTCAGCTTCCAGGACCATGGCCTTCCCCCCTGCGGCCTTCTGATTGGTCCGCGCGATTCCGCTCTTCATTTTCTCGTCCGCCATCTTGCGAGTGAATCCCTCCACATCAACAGTCAGGCCCTGACCAAGCAAACCAACCAAACCAACCAAATTAACCAAATTAACGGCACCCACATAACGTCGTCTTCGTTTTACAGCTCGTGGAATATTACAGAACTTCATAAGCCGCTCGCCATACAAACGGATGAGCGTACTCTGAATAGTACGCACTTGGTACGATTTGCGGCAAGTTAAGTGTTATTTTTTAGACCCAAACCAATGCAGAAACAAATACTGGTATGAGCATTCAACATCAAGTCAAGGGTTAGGGCCATTTTAAAACGCCACTCAAAGACGGTCCCTGACAGGAAGTAGCAGCCCCCTCCATAATTTCGGTCAGTACATACACATAATTATGTCGAAACTAGCAGGTACCTGGTATGGCTTTGCTGCAGTAGCCGCTGAGGTAATTAAAACAAAAACAATTCCATCCGAGCACCTAAATTGAAAGCACCTTGAAATCGCCTCAAGAGGGAGACGAAGAGACACATTCACTCTTCAAACACTTGATGTACGCCTCATCCCATCTGATCACGGACAGTCGCGTCCCAGCCCTCGCCAACCCATACCTATAAAATATAGCTACACTATCCATGTTAATGCACTCCGTTTCTAGCAACCGCAGTGTTGATGGTTACTTCAGTAGTAGTGTCGAGGTTAGGGTTAGGGTTCGAAGTGAGGTTACGTTCTGGTATGATACAGACGAAGAAGCAAAGTCTGGCAAGCGTCACCTTCTCCTCCGCCATCAGTGTGAGCAGGTCGAGCGGGAAGCCCATGGACGAGTACAGTTGGAATGCCGATGTACCCGGGAAAACCCTGGAAACCAAGAAGGATTAAACAAAAAAAAGGAAAACAACACGGAGAACGTGTGGACGCAAGACGACAGGGTATCATCACCATTGCCATGACCATGTGACAATGCTGATCTTGAAACATCTACACAATCGTCACCATCGTACATAAATCATCATAGTCACCATCATGGTCCCATGACCAAGATCACGGTGACCATTTACATTGACGTCGTCATCAACATCATCATCATCATCACCACCATCACCATCATCATCATCATCATCATCATCATCAGACAGTGCTTACGTGCTTACAATCACAGCTATTGCGTCGTAATTATTATGGGCAGAATATGTTACGGTACCGTTCTGCGTCTGCTTACCACCGCAACGACTAGGTAGCCCTAACCCAAACCCCGAGGAAGGGATTGCAGTGACACAACATAAAAACGGCCTACAAGTACAGCAGTGCCCCCATGATATGAACAGCTCAATGTCCGTATGCCCTTTTCTAGTGCAGGCAGCTATGTATGATACCCCAAACAGAACCAAAACCGCGTCTCTTACACCCTCGTGTTCATGCTCTTCATGCTTTTCATGCTGTCCATTGGGGTTGGTTTGGTAGTTTCTGGCCCGTTTGTTGTCGACAAGAGCAGGCAGGCCAGACAGCCCAGACAGCCCAGACAGGCCAGGCAGGCCAGACACAACCTTGCTGAACACCTTGAGTCCCTTGTCAAGCGTCTCGTATGGTGGGGCAGTTGTTTATGTACGATACCCGAATAAAAAGTGGCATTTGCTACTGCTGTAGTACCAGGTATATGTCACGATGAATATAATACCCTCATAATGTTCCTGTTGTACATGCTGTACATGCTGTTGATGCTGCTCATGCCCTCCAATGGTTATTGTATTTTCTTGGTTTGTCGGTTTGTTGTTTGGCTCACTTGTTGTCGCCGAGGCCAGACGCGACCTTGTTGAACTCCTTGAGCCCCTTGTCAAGCGTCTTGTTGAACGACATCTCTTCGTCCTCTAGCACATCCGTGACTCGCTTCTCTGCGTCCACTAGCTCAGGGAAAATGTCCTTCATCAGATTCACCACCTGCTCAGATATCGCACACGCGGCGACGGGCGTTTGTTATGGACGGACACAGCGACCGACAACATGTAATATGTATCATACCAGGTAAAATACTTCCAAGTATTATATTATATCATACCATATTGCATGATGTAATACAAGACGGTATCATATCATATCATACCAAGTAACCGTATACATTACCCGATAAAATAAGACACGCGGCGATGGGCGTATGTTATCGACGGACACAGCGACCGACAGCATGTAATATATTACGCCATAGATCATACATATTAAGATCATACATGTTAATAGTATAATATTGAATTGTACAAGGGCTCCTCATGGGTGCCGGCATTCGCCGGCACCCATGCTTCGGGTAGGGCAGGGAAGGAGTTGAAATTGTTACATCCGACATATAAACGAAATAATGCACCGAAAGGAATGCCAAGAGTCTCATCCGGAATTCATACTTTATCAGGAGGAGATAAATTAACAAAGAAATCAGGCATACCAGCTGGGCCAGCCATAAAACGGAGAAAGTTTCCTAAAGTCGTATCTCGTGAACCACTCCACATACATTGGGGACACTAACCCTGACATACCACTGCTTATTTATGCAAAAAACTAAATGGATATTTAAATTTCTAAACTTTTATTTTTCCCGACTCGATCCCGCCGAAATATCCGCGAAAACTCAAAAACGCCAACTTTTCAACACACAATTGTATAAAAATCGTCATTTTCAATCAAAACGAAACTTTAGTGGAGACAGTGCTGAAGACACAAGGAGAAGAGCGATGAAAGTCTCGCTGCCCAATTCGCCATTCATCAAGAGTTATTACCAAAACCGATTCCACACACTATATTTAAGTCAAGTCATTACGAAAAAAATGTCATTTCTGCGATGCCCCGCTCAATTTTGAGAATTTTGCACTGTATTTTTAACCCCGGATTTGAATCGCACGTTCAAAGGCATTCACTGTCCGCCCTACGTTTTTGTTTTGTTTTCACTAGTTTTGGTCGCTTTTGTATTTTTCCAGGTTGTTGGATCGGCTACATCTCTTGGAAGAAAAAAACAACTTATCGGGGCCGAAGGTCAATGAGTCGATGAGTGCATGAGCTACCTCGTGTCCCAAAATCAAGTCAAAATTCTTAAAATTGATGGGGGCATCGCCAATCCGACGTGTAAACCGTGTTATGGCCCACCTCGTAGTACAACAGCAGTAGTAGTAGTAGTAGTAGTGGTAGTAGTAGTAGTAGTAGTAGTAGTAGTAGTAGTAGTAGTAGTAGTAGTAGTAGTAGTTGCAACACACGCATGAAAACCACACAAAAAGTACAGCAGAGTGTAACAACCGTGATGAGAGGCACAGAACAGCAGTACTTAGCCCTGCATAGCACTACATAGCACTGCATAGCAGAGCGTGCGTACTCGTACTTCTACATACTCAAAGTGCAGTACGTAGTATGTGCTCGTACTCCTACAAAAAGCTCGAGCTTGCTGCTGGCTGTCCCTCCCTGTGGTTTTGAAGCTGTACCTGGTACATTATATTCCGTTTACAGTACCTGGTATATACATTAGATCGGGTAAAATTCACAGGTAGGTGCCGTACTCGTACGTTTAAAACATCCTGAAAGTGAAAAGCCGCACACTGCAGCAACTTGCTGTGAGAATGATCAAAACCAACCCAGTGCAATTGTTTATAGTATTTTTCAGCTGCAGCACGACATAAAAAAATGGAAAACTAATAATTAATCCGGGAAAAACATTTGTTCGTTTGTACGTGTCTTTGGGCAATCAAATATCTGAGCCACAGCAGTACTCCAGGAACTGTTTGCTGTCGACACTCTGCCTGTGTGGCACTACGTACAGCAGTAGTAGTGGTGTACAGCAGCAGTAGTAGGTCAAAACGATAAGTTATCTAATGCTTACTCGCTCTTACATATACATACATATTATACGTGTGTACCCTCCTCTCGTACATGCATACACTCGAATAAACTTGCATGCGCGTGCTCGTTTATTTGTCGGGTGTGCAGCTTGATTCAGAATGTATACTTCATTTTTTCAACCACATTCACTACTTTCTTCATGTATGTATGCACAGCACCTGTTATATATATACGTACGTCCACCCTATTGCATATTTAAGTCATTATCTTTCTGAATCTTTACTTCCATATCTTACTGCATATTTATCCCATCTATGCCCAAACACCAGGTTGTCTAACAACCCTACACATCATTTTCACACTTTAAATATGCTTATCAAGTCCGGCTTCGAACTATGTTAATATTCAAAAATAACATATTTAAGCTGGATACGTACATCCGTTGCTTTTTTTGCAAGAATACCAAAAAGAAATGGGATAATTGCGTAGAAAGGAACGACATATAGGAAATGGAATGATTTGTGTCTGCATTCTCCTCGTGATGCTACTGTAACCCGGTGTAGTTCTGAAGGTACCTTACATTTTCACCGATAAAATCCGAGTCTTTGGAACGAAGTCAGAGGCCATGTCATTAATTTTTGCAGCAACCTGCCCTTTTGAGAGCGAGAGATTGAATGGCAACGCTTGATCATCATTCCGCTCGCGTCCACGGTTCATGGGGAGGTATTCAACGGTGAGTACGAAGGGCGAGGGGCGTTGAAGTCGACCCTCTCGCCACAGCAGCACTGTGAAATGTAGAGAGCACCTACACCGTTAATACTCACTCGGGGAGATGTCGCGTGAAGCAACATGGACCTCGACGATGCAAAAGGCTGACAAAATATGACTGCTGTATGATACTACTCCAGTTATTTTAAAAAGCCACCCCTTTGTGTTTGTGACTACCCCCCCCCCCTATAAATATATGATATATTTATAGGTTGGGTTGGCGTCGGTTGGCAACGACGCTGTAAAACACGCCACTCGTACTGCGTGAGCCTAGAACCAGGGTAGACCGGTGCCGGTTTTGTTTTTTTTTTTCTCATTTTGCGCGGTTCACAAAGCTGGCGGTCGAGTAGATCATTCTCTCGTCGGGGCGTCGGTGGAGAACCTTTGCCTCCGCACACATAGACGGAATGCGTTAGTACACGTAGTCGTAATATGGTAAGGCGTCGCGAGGCAGCTTAATAGTTAAAACCCATTGCTTGTCTCCGGACTAAGTCGGCCACACCAGAATTAAATTAACTCATTGAAGCTGTCGTCCATAATGGCAAGTCCGCCTCAGAGGCGGTTAATTGCAAGGAATTGCAGCTCACCCTACATGACGACTCGCCCAATACTCAACGGGGCGTTTCGCGGCTTAGGTGCAAAGCAAATGTCTGCCCTGCGTGATTGACAACCCCACAGGCGATACGATGCCCGGCATTGTACGGGGTGCTGGAGCGCGCGGGTTATTGCGTCACTCATGACTACGCCGCTGCAACAAACATTTGAGTCACCCCCCACACCCCCCTCTGTTAGCTTCAAAGAATATAGCTTCGACATGCACCATGATCCAAGATTGCTGACCTACTTCTCGCTTTCTCTTTCTTCCCCGAACGCGTCTCGGCGAGCGTAAGCGGGGGGGACGAATGGCGAGGGGCGTCCGGGAGCGATCCTCGAATGATGCAGCGCTCCGATAGAAATGAAAAAACCCTCGAGATATTGAGGTGCCGAGATTCCGATACTGAGGCCGGCCCGGAATGAAAATTATTTATCGTGCGAGCTCCAGGATTGAATCCACATCAATTTATATATATTTATATTGTCATACTTACAAGTACATCATACCATATCAGATAGGATCACAGAATATATTATCACGTCAATTCCCCACCTGCTCAAACCACACACGCTGCAGTGCACTTATGACATATGGTACGTGTTACCGACGGAAACTGCGACTAACAGCATGTGATATTATAATATCATATCGTATAATATTTTATCACGTCAGATAATAAAATGTCATACGATATAACATCGCATATCATATCGTAGCATAACATATTAATCATAGCATAGAATATAATATAATATTACTTGATACTGTACTCATGACGTGATGGACGGCATATGTTTTGTCCTGAGGACGATCGAGCCGTACACGAGGGGGGGTTCGAATACGTTTGATCAAGAAGACGCAACAAAGCGACCGACCGACTGACAGCGTACGTATGTGTTGTACTTTATACTACTGTAGTAGTATACTACAAGGGCTCCGCTGCGCGGGCGGCTAACGCCGCCCGCTACGCTCGCGGAAGGAATAATAGAACCAAATGTGAAAAGGGTAAAAGAGGAGCATATATTATTGTAGCTGCAACTGGCGACTTGATAATGCCAAGAGCTCCATATGTATGACGGCAAATACAGGACAAAAACGATAGTGGTGAACAACACGAAAAAATGTCGCTAAAAGAAAGCAAAGCTTCGCTCCGAGGGCGGTTGACGCCGCCCGCTACGCTCGCGCAAGGAAAGGNCTAGGAAACAGGAAGCAGCAAGTAACGAAAATAGGAGAAAACAAAGAAAGCCAAGAACCTCCGGAAGGCAAGTAACTTCTGCTTCGGCAATTAGAGGCTGAGAGTGGCTGTGAGGTGCCAAGATATGCCGAGGAAAGCTTCCGAACCAAAGAAGATAAAGCTATGTATGTCTATAGTGCGCAAAGTCTCGAAACCAATGCCACCACACTGTCACTGGCACAAGCAGTCACGATGATTCACAATGGCTCACACGAGACACACGAGCATTGGAAATGTCTGATACGGGGTCTGATATGTACGAGGTCTGACAACTGACAGGAGACACGAGCATTCACAGCATTCAAAACGTCCGACACCAGCTTCCACGAGGCCTGACAGGAGACAGGAACATTCAACAGCAGTGCGACGGTTCTGACTCGAGCATCACGAGGCCCCACGCAAGTTTCAATGAGGTCGGACGCAGCCTAACACAGCCTAGTACAGGGCTTCGGCTTGGCTTGGCTTGGCACCAAACTAAACATCAGCACCAACACCAACATCAAGATATCAACATCAACAGCATCAGCATCACTATCAACGCCAGCACCAGCATCAACACCAACGTCAACACCAATATCGCCATCAATATCAGCGTCCTGTGCCATCTTCGCAGTGAACTATACATATTCCAGAGTGGCAATACTGTGAATAAATTAGCAGCAAGAACCGCGAGCTGGGGTCGCTTGGTCGTGATTCACTCAACCGTGGGCACAATATATACTACTATTAATTACACTTGCCGTACTGTAGTATTACTGCTATGCAATGTGGTCGGTCGCCCCGATGGTCTAGTGGTAAACTCGGACGATTCTAAGAGTTGATTTCGAGAGTTCGAATCTCACGTGGGTCGGACTTTTGAGTTTATTCGCAAAAAAAAATAAAAAACGGAATCAACTGCTGAGAGCGCCTAGTAGCGTGGGTAGGCACAATTCGATGCGAGTCGACGAGGGAAGAAAGTGCTGAAGTCTTCTCGCGATAAAAATGCAAGGCAAGAACCGTAGTGGGGGAGGAGGGAGAGGAGCCTACTTTGTGACCCCGGATCTGAGTTACGACTAGGGAGGAGAGAGAAAGGAAGGGCAAAGATAATAAAAAATAAAATAAAATAAAATAAAATGCATCAGTATCATCAATACACGCACTGCCGTGTGTAGGCGTGCTGATATTAAACGGCCAACAAGCTGCAAACATGATGGTAAGATATACATAGTCGACTGTCAAGGTAGTGCAGGTACGTCGTATTAAAAAAGTGTTTGTGTAAACGTATACTGTCACCACACTGTTAAGGTGCCGTTAGCATGCCGATAGCATGGTGTTAGCATGGTGTTACAGGCTGGTTCAAGTACACCGCGGAAAATTCAGTCAGTGGCCAATGTCCACGCCGTTTTTTGGAGATAGACCCTGAAATTTGGCACACGTGTTTTATGCGCCCTATCCGAGACTTTAACGGATTTTTTTTTTTTTTTTTTTTCGTCAGATATTGTTGATTTTGTAATTTTTTGGGAAATTTGGGTCTAAGAAATCCAAAATTTCCGGCGGAAAAAAAAAAAAAAACCCATTCGTAAAAGGCTCGGGTAGGGCGCATGAAACACGTGTACCAAATTTCAGGGTCTGTCTTCAAAAAACGGCGTGAACATTTGGGCTTTTGTGCGGTTAAAGTGCAAAAATAGGCGTCGCCTCGTAATTACTTAGTTTCAGTATATAATCGATTTTGGGCGTTGAATATGACTTAATATGATAATACGCAGTCAGATCTTCGAATATTTGCGTGAAACTTTGTACAAACATGCCTTGGACCACCTGGAAGCGGCTCGTTCAGAAAAAAAAAATTGGGGGAAAACATGTTTTCCTACGGAAACGCCTGACTATTGTTGACCACTTTAAAGGCCCGTGATTGGTCGGGCCACATTTTCGGCGGTAGCTCCAGTTCTAAGTCCTTGAACAAAAAACTGGCGATGTTACCCTCTTCCACTGTTCATGGCGGTCAGTATGATATCAAATATGTGACATTGGAGTTGCTATTGCATGCGGCATTCGTGACTGACGGAATTTTGGGTGATATGCCTGAACCAGCCTGTAGCGTGTTAGCGTTATTAATGCATTAATGCCCTACTGTAAAAACGCTGTTGACGTGTTATACACATGTTGGCAGCATGCTATCAACACAACCGTAAAATCATACTGACATATTATAACTAGGATGCCGACCGATTATTTAAAGGGTAGGATCTAGCAGAGAGGCCCATTACAATCCCTAGTACTACTTAATTACAGTAGTAGCTCACCACAGGCACGAGCTTGTGAAAAAACCCAGGCTTGCCACCGAGTATTTGCTGTCCGTACCGCACGGCCCTCCTCAGCACCCGTCTTAGGACATACCCGCGCCCGTCGTTGGAAGGGTTGACCCCGTCCGTGATGGCCACCGTGAGAGTGCGGATGTGGTCGGCCACAACGCGGTAGGCCATGTCCATGTTGTCGCCATCCTCCAAACCAATCTTAACACGTCACACATCACACATCACAAGCCACACGTCACACATCAGGTGGACGGAGGAAAGGAGGGAGGGAGGGAGGGGGGGAGGGAGAGAGGGAGGGGGGAAGGGAGGGAGGGAGGGAGGGAGAAAGCAATGAGTTGTTGAACCCACTCTGCGATAGGAGTCGATTCGCTAAAGCATGTAGGAAGTTTTAGGACGTAAACTCCCGCTTGGATTGTTTGGATTGTTATTGTTTAGGTGGACAGTCCGAAACGCCAAAGAGGCGGTCGTGGTATCCTCATCATCAAAAATGACGATTAACCATGTTATTTTTTGTTGATTCCCAACACTACTGTAGTCCTGGCGTACGTAGAGCTATCCTCCCTAACCCTAACCCTAAGACGGCTACAAGCTTAGGATTACATCAAGCTATCATATCGGTTTAGCTTAGGGGTTAGCCTCAGGGGTAATACCATCGCATCATACAGCAAAAACAGCCAGTGCCATGGCTTCCCCTTCATTGCAGTCAGCTACACGATACTGCTCAAACAACACACGAATGTACAAAACACGATGGTACCATACGAGTTGACTCGAGTACAATGCAATAGACGATTGTGCAGTGTCATGGACTATCAATAATAGGCACTTGTATTATACGATTGCACTATTAATAACACTGTTGCAGGGTGGCAGAGCTAAGGCTTCATTTTTATCAATCCGCCGGGGGATACAACAACAAAAATAGCAGCACACGATTGTCTACACAATACAGGTGGTGCAATGCATCTGTTAGGCGAGCTGTTGCCTTTTCTCACCTTGCCAGTGTACGGCTTAGCTCCCGTCGCAACCCGGATCGCTTCCAAAATAGGCACGAAAACGTCTGTGTCGTAGTTCGACATCTTGCCCTGAAACACAAAACAAACAAAACACACACAACATAAAACAACATAAAACAACACAACACGAAACAAAACAACAAACGGAGATAGCAGGGAGACGGGGGGAGGGAAGGGCTCGTGAGGTCGTGATCACAATGAATACGACACGACCCCGAAATACGCCGAAGTACAACTACAGTACTACAATAGAAATAATGAAGGTCGGGGAATAACTGAGTTGGGGGCAAGCCAGAGAGTAAATGCACACCAGGTACTTCGTACTATAATTGCACTTCGTAATCGCATTTCGTACACAGCAGTAGGCAATATAGCAATGCCCTGGGCAGTGTAATGGCAAGCAAGGAAAGTGGTATTGTGGTACGTGTGAAGAGGAATAGTTGATAACAGGACAGTTTTACAGTAGTACAGAAGTACAGGTACCAAGCATTCATTAACTGAAGCAAAGGTACAGACATTCAAAAAGCTTCGTGGGGAGGGAGTTGGAACAAATGGGGTCTACCCCTAACCCTTTCCCCTTCGACTAACACGACATAACAAAACAACAAAACATAACATATTACGGCATACGCACCAGTATATAGTAATACGAAATATAATGCCAGGTATAATATCAGATAACACAGCAGGGGAAAGGTAACAGAAGATAAGGCAAGACAACACAACACAACACAACACAACACAACACAACACGAGGTAAGCCAAGGTAGTTCAGATAAGATAAGATGAGACAAGACAAGACAAAAATAAGAAAACATTAAGAGAAGATAACGAGATAATAAGAAAACGAGATAACAAGCTAAGTTAGAATAAGTTAGTATTGCCTGCAGGATGGAGGCAAGGCGCTCGAAGCCCATGCCGGTGTCGATGTGCTTGTTGGGGAGGTTTCGAAGGCTGCCGTCGCTCTCTCGGTTGTACTGGATAAACACGATGTTCCAGATCTGCCAGAGCACAACAAACGAAACCAGTGCATAAAAAAGGAAGTAATAAAGCGCATGATGCTGTAAAAAATACTGAAAAGGCCAATCCTCTGTGGAGAGTGAGTGCATCATACTATCAATACGAATTATACTACTGCTGTAGTACTATTTTACAAATACTACTACGAAACACTACTATAATATTAATGCTACTATAATAATTCAACCACACAAGGCACTAGATACCTGGTACAGCACGTAAGAGCTACCGTTGAGGTAAGGGAACAATTTAGTGGCCATCGTTGTCTCTATTCAAGTCACGACCGGACACTGTTAACAATTCTAAAAACAACAAAACTAACACAACAACCGAAGCATGACAGGAACAAAATTAACTTACTGTAAGTAACCTCTGCTCGCGCCACGTCCATTCGTACCACGTATGTTATCTCCGCACAACGCAATAGAAGGGGTTAAATCATGCGTCTTCCGCCTATACCTGGTATATACTAGAACTACTAGAAATAGCCATACGAATACCGTACGGTGCTATCAAGTACAAAAAACGTCCGTTCTCATGTTCGTACCATACAGCTGTACAGGTATCACAGAATACACAACGGGTACATAACATAACACTTCTTCCCTTCATAATACTGTACAAATAGAAACAAAAATAGTCATATATAGCCAAATAGAAAAACGCCCCATAATTTCTTCGTGCAGTGCAGGTATATCATATTGTAGCGTAGTCTACACCGCGTAAAATAACGCCCCGCCCCCGGTAAATACTACAAATAGTACTACTGCTGTACATTACTATACAATCAATACCAGGTACAATTTAGTACTTTCGAATAGAAAAAATAAAACAATACAACTTAGAAGTAGTGTACAATACTAGTGATAGTGAATATACAATCATGACATGAGGCGACGTGACGTGAGATCATTGGACCGACCTCGATCACTTCGGATTCGTGCAGTGCAGGTACTAGCTGTATCATAAACAAACGGTAAAACAACTTTTCTTCCCCTGTTAACACTAAAATAGCAGAGATCGTAGTTACCGGCACGAGGTAATCACCGGAAATGAAGCCCGTACGAATAAATATCAAGGCTTATCACGGTATTTTGACGGGACGGTAACGACGGTAACGGCGGGACGGGACGGTAAAACCGTCGTTAAACTGTTCCCGTCGTCCCGTCAAATCCCGTCCCGCCGACAAATCTCCAACAGTTGAACTTTACCGTCCCGTCCCGTCATCGAAATCTGCCCCGTTGAACTTTACCGTCCCGTCCCGTCAAGAAAATCGCTCCCGTTGAAAATTACCGTCCCGTCCCGTCGAGATAATGTAATTTACCGTCCCGTCCCGTCATGCACCGTTGTCTTTACCGTCCCGTCCCGCCGACAAAACTTGTCTCTCCCGCCAAGATTCACACCTGCCCGTTGTCTCTTCCCGTCATTCCCTTCAAGAATCTACGAATGTACAAAAAATATTTTTTCACACTGTTATGTACATTAAAATTAAATTAAAGTGATACGAATTTACGGCATTTCGAAATACGAAAATTCCGAAATATGAAACATCAAAATATCAAAATATGAAATAATGAAAAAACAAAAAATTGAATTTACGAATTTGCGAGGTTTGGTTTTGACGTTAAAATTCAATTAATAATAAATAAAATAATACTAAGTATATATATATATATGAAACTATGCCGAGCCAAGCGTGGACGGAGGAGCTGGGTCAGGCGGTTCGGCGGGCGTCGGGGTAGGCGGTTCCGAGGGCGCCGGAGCAGGGCTACCAGGGCCGGGCGACGCAGGAGCGGCGGGCGCTGGATCAGCAGGCGTCGGGGCAGGGGCGAGCGGGGAGGGGGGGGGAAGCGGGAGCGGGGGGCCGCCCCCTCCGCCCGCGCTAAGTAGGTTGGAAAGGTTGAGGCTTGCGCGCAACATTGTACCGCAGTGCAGCAACGAGAATGGACCGGAGTCACGTGCGGATGCCGCACTGCGCGAGTTCGGCGAGTACATGAACACGCCCGTTGCAGCCAATTCGCCTGATTTCGATGTACTCAACGCGTGGAAGGTACAGGCGATGGATGTAGTAGACGCCAAGACGGGGGGGGTGGTAGTGCCGGCTCGCTGGCCACATGTCGGACTGTTGGCTCGACTGTACCTGGGGATCGACACCACCAGTTGTCAAGCAGAACGGGACTTCTCAAGGGTACGCGCGGTAAAGGTCGGGACGGGAAAATGTGGTCGGGACGGGAACGGTACGGTACGGGAATGGGAAACCGTCAGATTTTTCGTTCCCGACCGCGATTTCCCGACCGGTACCATCGTCAGTTTCTGCTCCCGAGCTCTACCGTCCCGCGTTAATGGCCGTGTTCCCGTTCCCGACTGTTTCCCATCCCACTGTCTGCCCATTCCCGACTATTCCCGTCCCGCTGTCCGCCCAGTCTCGACTATTCCCATCACACTGTCATATAAGTGATTTTCCCGTCCCATTCCGACCATGGGGCACAGCTTCTCCCATCCCGCATCTCACTATTGGGGCAGATATTCCCATTCCATTTACCGCCGGTTTTTTCGTTTTTCCATCGCATGACCATGGATGGATGCAAGTGCGTATACTGCTGTAGACTCGAGGAGACTGCAGATATTCGCGTGTCTACGATTTGTTTATATTTCCGAACTATAAACAAATCATATACGCGCGAATATATATTTCCTTTTTTCTTTTTTTTCCCTCTCGTTTTTTTAATTTAAACGCGAAGTTAAACTTTGTATCAACCATTCAACCGGCCCAACTCACACTTCGCTATTTGAGATAATGAAATAATGGTACGTACGTAGAATAAATCGGTCGATGGTTTAAGCTTGCGTTTCTTTTGGTGTTTCTGGTGTAGATTCGTCCCAAGTGGGGGTGTGGGCGTTGTGGAAAGGGGAAGCGGGGGGTGGTCGTAACAATACTGATGTGGCTTTTGTCCCTGGAACCTTTTCGTTTTTGTTTTCTGGATTTGACTTATATTCGGGAGGGGGGGAGTCGGGTTTTGAACACCATGATATCGGTTCGTTCATAAGGAGGCCAACAAAGCGTTCGGGTAAAAAAATTGAACCAGGTATACACTTCCTGTCGAGAGAGGCGATAATACGATAATAACACCCTGTCTGTGCTCCGGACTCGATACTCGGAGTATGCCACGTACTATATTCAAATGCAAACAAAGTGTTATGTGTACCAGGTACGTACCATACTTTTTTTATTTGTTCCTGTTTTACATTTTCGCGAATGTTATACTCGTCTATCGTAGCATATCACGTCGAAGTCACAAGTCGGTAATATAACTACAGTACAGTAGATAAAAGCTACGAGGAGTACTCGTACTCGAAGAAGACTTTTGATTACAATTCGCTCTTTTCAGCCGTTGTCTCCAGCCTGTGTTCCCGACCGTGTTCCCAACCATTCCCGACTGCGTTTCCCGACCGTATTCCCGACCTATGGGTGGTGTTTTTTATAGGGTCATCACCCATAGTTCCCGACTCGGTTCCCGACCTATTCCCGACCTATTCCCGACCCGTCCACCGATCATTTTCCGTACCGCCGAAAAATGGTTCCCGTACCGTACCGTGCAGCCAAAAACCGGTTCCCGTCCCGTCCCGTACCGCCAAAGAATCGTGTATTCCCGTCCAATCCCGTCAACCAAATGGTTTCCCACCTTCCCGTCCCATTTCCGTCCCGCGGTAAACAGACGGGAACATGTTCCCATACCGCCCCTCGGGAAGACCCAAAAAAAAATCGGCCTGCGGCGGGCAAAACGGTCCCATCCCGTACCGCGCGGTGCCTTCGGCACCGCGCGTACCCTTGGAACTTCTCTGCTCTTTCGGCAGTCGTTAGCCAACTGCGCACCTCCCTTGGGACTGACAAAATCGAGAAGATGATGCTGCTCAAGCTCAACTCGCACTTGATCCCCGGGCTAGCGAAGGTTCTCCAGGATGTAGCGGCGTTAAAGGCTAACTGCGACGTGGAGGCTGCCGCATCAGTCGCTGCTCAAAACGCTGCGGCTGGCGAGGTTATTTCTGTAGACGAAGCATGATGAGATTTGCTCTGTACTATGATGTAAATATACGAGTTCGTAGCGCAATTTGTAAATTGCAAGGTAGTTTGGTGTGATTTCGCCGTGCCGGTATACCAGTATAATTTATTATGGGGATACGAATTTCAAGATGGATTTCTATTCACGTACGATTCGTACGAGTGTTTATTTTTGTTTGTTCCTCTGGAGCAACAACAACTGTTTTGATCCAATGATCCAATGCCGTCTCTTCCCGCCGTGAAGAAAAATATGTATCGTCCCGTCCCGTCGTGAACTACATTTACCGTCCCGTCCCGTCGTGAAAAATTATATGTACCGTCCCGTCCCGTCGTGAAAAAAAGTATGTACCGTCCCGTCGTGAAGAATTGTATTTACCGTCCCGTCCCGTCGTGAAAATCTACCCCGTTGAAATTACCGTCCCGTCCCGTTGAGAAATTGTACACCAACCGTCCCGTCCCGTCCCGTCTCAAAAACCTGTTTGGTCGTCATTTTACCGTCCCGTCTTCATTTTTTTCCCCGCCAAACAAGTAAAAACAGTACCGTCCCGTCCCGTCTCGATTATCGAGTACCGTGATAAGCCTTGGATATGAGGGTTCGTCTTTGTTTTGCGGTATTTTGTTTAATTTGAAGTCCCCTGGTAAAGACCAATTTCACACACACTGGAAACTCCTGGATTCTTTGTTTTAATACAGTACGTACAAATACGAATACTGCCGAGAACAAAAAACGACCGTTCGCATCTTCGTGCAGTACACGTATCAATATGCAATAGACACCATGGGTAACGCTTCTTCCCCTACTAGTCGTTCTGCTATGTACGGCGAAAAAAAAGTACACTAATTCCAAGCAACCCAAAAACGTGTGCGCAAGTGTAACGGGGCTAATACTACTGTACAAATAGCAATACGAGAACAATACGAGTGCCAAGCAGAACATTGGAAGAATGAAAAAATGGCAAGACATGAGGTCATGTGACATAACGTGACGTATATACATTACTCGTAGGTGCTGATATCAAGACTGGATCACACGATCACACCATAAGCTCGTACAGTAACTGACATCATACAGTACCATACAGCTGGTAGCATACCGTACCATTCAGCTGATAACATACTGTACCAAACAGCTGATAGCATACCGTAACAGAACGAAGCTGATAACAAACCGTACCATACAGCTGACAGCATACCGTAACATACAGCTGGTAGCATACCGTACCATACAGATGGTAGCATACCGTACCATGCAGCTGATATGATATCACATCAGTTAATCTTGTAGGATACAGTAACTGAAAACATACCTCGATGACTTCTGGAAGGTCCATGTTGACGTCTTTGGCGGCATTGCGACCGCCGATTCGGTCGTAGTGGATCTCTGCACATGGGCCGCACGGCCCAACGTCTCCCATCTCCCAGAAGTTATCGGCGCAGCTGAAGGGGAGCACTTGACTCTCGGGGAGGTACCTGCAACACCAAATATGTAATGACACGGTTAGACTATCAATATTTGACTGTAAGACTATTGATTAGACTATCGTCAGCAAGCCCTTTGGGGCTCGAGAGGGAGAACTGTAGTACTTGATTATAGTATAGGGTGATCATTAAACCGTTGCCGACAAGATAAAGCCGGGCTGGTGGGGTAAACAGCATGGTATCATAGGGTTTACAGTGTGGTATACAGTATGGTAGGGGATAGGGGATAAGGGATAGGGGAAATGTCCCAAGTGTACGAAGGGACACGCGCGTGTCATGCTGACATGCTGACATGATACTGGTACTGCTGTTCCACGCTCCTGAATAGACGGTTGATATGTACGCTCATACCCGGTATGACATAAGATATGTACCACATGTTTGGCGTCGTTATGTCGCTATGTTAACGTGGATAACAGTTAACAGCCGAATCACATCATAGATCATATCAGAGATCATATCAGAGATCATATCAGAAGGTAAAGCATAGATTATGTCTTAGAAAATGTCATAGACCATATCATAGACCATACCATACCATACCATACCATACCATACCATGAGTTTTATTATCCATCATGACATGAACGGTGCACAAGACCACTAATCGGCACGCCAAATACCACTATTACATCAATTAATAGTCGGGTATCTATCTATAATACCATAAAGAGTGTTATGTACAGTACAACACAATAGCATAATAGCATAATACAACCACGCGTTCTTGGCAATGATCAATAACATTAGGTGCTCAACTCTCAAGAACGTAGACTACAGTTTTGGTGTTATTAAGTAGTCGATCATATCGATCATATCGATCATGTCATCGAGATATTGAGATATTGAGATACAGTACGTAGTAATATAAATAGTCTTGCTGCAAACATTCGGTCAACACTTTTAGGCCAAAACATTTATGGCTGACTATTACTGACTGTTGCTGACTATTACTGACTATTACTGACTACTAATTACTATTAGTGACTAGTAGTGACTACGTATTGGGTAGTAGTATACTCCTCAACCGAGTACGAGCTCGTAAGTACCCAATAGTGCTAACTGTTGTAGTTTTACAGTATCGCTGGAGTATCATTTGTGTGGTACCTGGTACACTATACTTCGACATCGTGTCTCCCGAATAAAGGTGAAAACAAATTAATGCCTACAATTAGTATGGATTAACTTAAAGTTTACGTTTCTCAGAGGGTATTCGGGTAAAGGTTGGGTTGGGGACGGGTTGTGACTATTTAGGGGCATTAGGGGCATTAGGGTAGGCATTAGGGTAGGCATTAGGGTAGGCATTAGGGTAGGCACTAGGGTAGGCATTAGGGTAGGCATTAGGGTAGGCATTAGGGTCATTAGGGGCATTAGGGTAGGCACTAGGGGCATGCATTGTCCATCGGGTTGCACTACAGTAGTATTAATAGTATTAATACTATTAATACTATTAATAGTCCTCTTCAATAACCAAAACTTACTATTTTAATTCTTGTAGTGAAGTAGTACGAGGTACCAGGTATTAGTTACTGTAGTAATATGAGTTAGTAATAGTGTGTTAGCAGTGTGTTAATAGTGTTAATAGTGTACAGTCCCTCAAAGGAGGAGTCCGGTGAGTTCTAGCCTGCACCCCCTCCCCTTGTATACACAAGTAGATCGTACTGTAGCATGCATATCGAGTTATGTATGCCAGTTTATAGCAATACAGTATTATACTATTAATAAGTACGTATATATGTACTCACTTGAGCCATATGTTCTTCGCCTCCTCGTCGGGTCCCAGTCCAAGTTTTTCGTCCCCACCGAAGTACGTGGCGTACAGCCGCGAAGGATCGAGTCCAAACACCTGGCACCACCATCAGCATCAGCATCAGCATCAGCACCACCATCATCGACACCATCAGCACCAACATCATCATCATCACCATCACCATCGTCATCATCAGCACTACCAACATGAGACCAGATCGATAACGTACTTCTGGTACGAGGTATGTATATTAAAGCAGCAACCACTATTTCATATACAGTGCATAATACATTCCAACATGCACTATTTGTATAACATACCCACTTTAAGTAAGAAGCGTGCGTTGCGATGATAACAAAACGAAGCTCAAAAAGACGTTTGTGCATGTACTGTGTGTTTGTACGATCGAAGTATTACACTCAGTTAGCAAAGATGAGCTTCGACGAAATCCTCGAGCTCACAGCTGTTGTTTTTTTTAATTTTTTTAATATAATACAGCGCTACAACAACACCACACGACGTTTTCAACGTTGCTTGCAAGCGTAAATACCGTTGGTATGAATACAGTACTGAAATGAAGTATGAATAGGACCAAATCCCCGTGCGACTTTTGAACCAGCCGCAAAAGCCCATCTATTCAAATTTTGCAACACAATCACACCATGAATACAGTATACTGAAGTTACTGAAGTTACTGAAGTACAGTAGTATCCTGCAACAGTCGGACAAGCGACACCACCAAGATATTTTAAATAAGACCAAGTGCGGAATGGACATACCCCGCACAAGCCCAAGCCCAAGCCCACGCTGGCTTCGACGCCTACAGCCTACCGTAGCTTCGCCGGTACTGCTGGCCCTACCTACCCACTGATACGTACTATTAAACAGCTACTTACTTCCTCTGCCTCTTAAATCTACTTGGGTATGTTTGTACGGGCCCTTAACCGTGTCCGATCTGTTTTTCGATTTTTTTGTTGAAATATTTTGTGTTTATTTAGTTCAAAGCACGTTTTTTTTTTTCAGCTGGTGCTTGAACCATGCGGCCGAACGACCGGGAAAAAAAAGGTCGGCCCAAAAATGGCCGTATTTCACGCCTTTCCCACCGGAAAGAAAGTGTCGGAAAAAAATAATAATAATAATGATAATAATAATAATAATAATAATCGTGGGCTAGGTTTAGTGCGGTAAACACAAATTCTCATAAGAATTCTCATAAAAATTCTCAAAATATTCTCAAAATGGGGTAAATTTTGACATGATTTTAGTATTAAAAACCAACTCGGTTTTTTTTTTTTTTTCGTCAGCTTCCTCTGTGCGTAGTCTTTCGCACGAGCCCAACTATAGGATAGTCGTCAACCGCGTTATATCCAAACCATCAAACGCCCATAACCAAGTAGACTTATGAGACAGAGGATGAGACAGAGGAAGTATATACTAACTACATTAGTTCCATGCTCAAGTACATGAGTCACGCATGAGGACGTGTACGATGTTGGCACACACTGCTAATACCTGCTAAACTGCGTATCCTTAAACTACCAGGTATCAGGGCACTTGGCAGTTTTGATGCTGTTTTGATGCCGTGAATATTGATAGCCTACTATACCATTGATAGACTAGTGACAGACTACTGATAGACTATTTTGTGATAGTAACAAAAACTCACGTCGGTCAAGCACTCCCAGGCGTATTTGATGGCCTCCTCTTTGAAGTAGCTCCCGAACGACCTGCCGTTCAAATCCAAGTTCAGCGCACGGTTCCTTTCGCCGATAAGAATCCGATTATCTGATGGTCCCTTCCAAAGCGTATCGTTACAGACTACAAAGTAAGCTAAAGCTAGTTGCTCAGCGGCAGATAAATCGCCGTTACAATTAAAAAGTGGCGTTGCAAGCTAAAAAGTAGTTGCTCAACGGCAGGTACATGGAGCTTACATTGCCGTTACATGACCGCTGCTTTCCAAGAAAGTGTACGCGCTACGAGTACGTGGAAGAAAAGACGGTGAGTACGCAAGGTAGCCCGGCGGATGCACCGACAAATTGCGATCAGTGGAATAACGTAACATCGATTGTAACAGTGTAACACCGTTGCCCCCTACCCACAATAACATGATAATATGATAACATGTCGGAAACTACTTGATAACGACAGATTTTTAAAAGCTAGGCTGAAAAACGAAACATCTAAGCACGGATTGTCGTCGCTGACCGAGCATTAACACGGTTAACAACGCTAGCGGTTGCGGTGTAGTTCAGTTAAAGAACGCCACACAGAGAGCTGCTACTAATTAGTAATACGCCCAGCACGTGCACCTGTCGGCTTAATCAACACTGGTACGTGGTGTATATGTATAACCTGTGCTGCTTCCGAAACATGTCCCCATAGCTGCTAGTTTAGCTGGTATTATTAATAGCACCCACTACGCGAACGGTGGACAGGAAGCCAGCGGTACTGCCGATACGGAGGGTCGATTGGGACCCCAACGACAATACCGTACCCACAAGTTTTGCCGATACGCTTTTTTGTCATCACTTCTAGTTTTAAGCTCGTTGAAGGTTAATAAAACTGGCCTTCTCGTCTGCAGTACGTAGCCGTGGCCATAAGTAGGTATCGCCCCCCCTCCCCCCCCCACCGGTACGTGCCTTCATAATTTACGCGCAAAGGGTTCAAGACTTCGTACTGTACTGTACTCTACTGTACTCTACCACTGCTCATCGATTTCCATCGAAATATTACATTATAAGTTTTGCTATTTTCGTCACTTTACCTTTCTAGCTCAACAGATCAACACAGCTAGGAACATAGCAACTTGCGAGCTTGCGAGAGCTTTTCCACGAAACAACCTTCTGGGCAAACCATTTCATAGCATAACCACCCCAACTCGTGGGAGGCTTTTTATCTCAGCATTATACCACACTATACCACACTATAACAGTAGCCGTGGTGACATATTACAACTATTTGGTCCTCCCCGCAGGTGGTTGGTTTCGAGCGATGCCACGGTAGGTATACAATAAAGGTGTTGCAGTTAGTGTTTGCCTTATGAGGCATTGTTGTTGGCACTGTCACCATCACTATCACTATCACTATGACTATGACGATGACGATGACTATGACGATGATTATGACTATGACTATGACTATGACTATGACTATGACTATGACTATGACTATCACTATGACTGACTGGCTATTAATAGCATAGTCCTCAAGTGACCACCGACTACCGGTTATGTATAGTATGATAATTTTACTACTGTAGTATTAGTAGATTAGTAGCACGTTTGTTTTAGGACTACAGTAGCTCCTACAAAAGTTGGTCGTGTTGAGCGAACAAACCTCTTCAAAGTCATGTTTCCGGTGAGACATGGAGCTCTTCGTGTGAGTATACTAGCAATAGTATAGCTCAGAAATAAAGGTGCCGCCCCTACCGTGGCATTGCTCTTTCGTTTCACTCATTTTACTCATTGGTATCGCTGATTTTACTCATGTTACTCATTTTACTGATTTTACTTACTGGTATCGATGGTTTTACTCATTTTACTCATTAGTATCGCTGATTTTACTCGTTTGTATCGCTGCACCCATAAAATCTGGGGCATTTTCCTTGTGGTGCCTGTGTGGCCTCACCAGTTTCCGAGCATCTCGAAGAAGGTGTGGTGGTACAGGTCCTTTCCGACATCGTCGAGGTCGTTGTGCTTGCCACCGGCACGGATGCACTTCTGAGAGTTGGTGGCGGAGGTGAGCTTCGACAGTCCCAGGGCAGGGTCGGCGGTTCCCAGAAAGAGCGGCTTAAACTAACGAGAGAAACAGAAAGAGACAAAGCAAGGGAAAGGGAAAGAGACGAGAGAGTGAGGGGGGGGGGTGGACGGTGTTCACCAGCGTTTGAGGGCATCTTACTTCTTAGTCGATTAATGGTAGTCAAGAGATGATACCCAACAGATGACAGCCAACAGATGACAGTCAACAGATGACAGTCAGCAGATGGTAGTCAAGAGGCGATAATCAATAGATGGCAGTCAACAGATGGTAGTCAACAGATGGCATCCAACAGATAACAGTCAACAACTGATAGTCAACAGATGACATCCAACAGATGACAGTTTAGAGACGAAAGACGACATACACAATTAATAGATTACTAGGAACACGAGAAACGAGGGGGCACGGGTAAGTCACGACTAGAATAGCTAGCAACGACCGGCCGGCGCAGTATTAAACTATAACGACACAACACCGTCTACAACCGGTCGTATTAAACGGAAAACGACAAAACTTTAGGGCAGAACGCCGGCATTCGTATTCCCAACAGAGAAAGGTATCATGTCACCCTACTGTACCAGTATACAAAAACCACGCGAGGAATTGCTAGCAAGCTATCTGATATGCCATAATATCGCTCATGCGTGCGCTATCTGTAATATATGCTGATCGCATGTATCGTATTCTGCGACCTGAATATATTGCAGGTGTATTTAGTGCAGTAGGCACACCAAAACATATGTATAGTGTTCATAAATTCCTACCAGGTATACAGTACTGGATACCTGGTACCTTGGTAAATAGTACCGGTATGTAATATCATTAGACGACTTACTGGTACATGAATACCAGGCACTGCCAGGCATCAACTCTTGCACGCCTCGCTTCTCAAGCCTAACCCTGATAACCATAATACCGAAACCAACCATGTCCGCTTTGACCGACCATGCCCGCTCTGTTTAGTGTGACTGTACTGTACTGTACTGTGTGACTGTATGTATACCTGGTTCATGCCGGCGTTGGCGAAGAGAAGCGTGGGGTCGTCATGGGGCACCACGGGGCTGGACTTCCAGAAGGTGTGCCCATACTTCTCCACGAACAGCGAAATGAACGAATCGCGAATGCGGGCGGCCGGCCAGCCGTTGTCACTAAACGCTGCACTCAACACACGCACGAACACACACAACACACAGACAACACAAACAAACAAGAAGACACAACGAGGACAAAATATCGATATTGGGTTAGGAGTAGTGATACTGATAATGGTACAGGAGTATATAGTGATAATGATGATGGTACAGGAGTAGTTATATGGATATTGGTGTTGATACTGACATTCATTGCAAGAGCGCCAAAATGAGTGGTTAAACCTCGTAACCAGTAAGGCCGACTTCGCGTGCTTCAGCCCCCTCGAGGGGGACTTCTTTCTTTTGGAAAAAATGGCTGCAGAAAGCGCCTAATAGCGTGTGTACGCACACTGCAATGCGAATCAACGAGGAAAGTCAATGCTGAACTCTTCCAGGGGTAAAAATACAGGCATGCACCGTATACTCGTATACTGTATAGTGTATAGTGGGGAGGGGGGAGGAGTGCCCGCTATATACAGGTGCCCCTAGCAAAAGGTTAATCAACTAATACCTTAATGGATCTGACGTACGAGAGGGAGGGGGCTGGAGAAAATTAAGGATGATAGTGCATAATAATATACGAAGTCATACCGGAATATAGATGGGCTAGGGGGGGGGAAAGGGGGGGAAGGGGGGGGTGAAGGCGGGGGGTGTTGGTGTTGGTGTAGGCCGGGGAATGCTCATCCTCTTGCGCGTCATGCTACGCTACCTGAACTATAGTCCAATGCAAGCAACACAACGATGGTACATAACATCTACATAACACACTGAGACAACGCAACAATATTCATACTATTAATACTAATACACAGATCTCCGGTGACCAGGCAGCAGGCGAACCACACCATCAACCGAGACCATCCCGACGTGTATATATATATACATATACCGCTGTACTTTGAAGTATAGCGATAGCGATATACTTCGTATAGCTCAATAGCTCTCGATAGCGAAGAGAGATCACATGATACCCACGAGAAAGACAGGTTCGCTTGGTGCAATCCAAACCTCGATCCCGGGGCGTCAACGTTGGCAACCGCGGCAACCACACGCAACCACACGCAACCACCCCCGTCAGTGAAAGCCAACGACCGACCCAAACACACTAACCACACTAATTATCATTGTGTCTGCCTGCTGGTCGGTCGCTCCTGTGTCGCCTGTGTTGCCTGTGTCGAGTGCTGCATTCAAGTCAGGTTCGTCCGTCCCTATATATAGCAGAGTGCAAGAGCTCTTTGGCGTTTCTCAGGGATGATTTTTGTTTCTAGTATGGAACTAGGTGAAGGCAAAGAGGAAAAAAAGTTAATTTTCCTTTGCATCCTCATTTATTTTGGGTAAGCCCTTAGCCCTTAGTCCGTACGTAAAACATTGATTAGGATCCAACAGAAACGATGCCGACCGCCTCGGCGTCTACACCAGCACCAGCGGGCGAGCTTGCTTCAACTTGTGCCGCTTGTTTCGTCGCAAGCCGTACAGCGCTATTGCAGTATTGGAGTATTTCAGTATTTCAAATTCCTGTGCCTCGGGTGATCGTGATCTTTTTCCAGAAAGGCTGTCGCATTTTGTTATTATTTCTTCATTTCGCAACCTTGAAACGTCTTACGAGTACGTACCCTGTGTTCTGTGTACAGGAGCAGTACTGCAGTAGACTACTGCTGTAGACAGTAGACACGCAGTAGACAGTAGAGTGTTACTTTTAGAACTGCACCCACGTTTTTCGGGAGTTGTATTGGATATACTCATACTGTACTCATACTGTAGTTACTGTTAGCCCTGTCGATGGATTCGTTTTAGACGTGAAAAAAGGCAAGGAAATGTCCCATGCTCGATATCTGGGGGAAAAAAAACTTTAGAAAATCAACCAATCCGAACAGGGCAAATTGCCCCAAAAAACTATTCAATGATGCTGCCTTTCAAACGAAAAAGACAAAAAAGATGTGCCGCGTTATGATCGACGCAGCAGCAGAGGGCGTACAAGCACGGGCAGCAAATTGTAAAAAACAAAAAAGGTGAACAAGCACCGAGGAAGTGTTGCTCGGCACCACTCAGAGTAGTAGCGTTCCACAGGGAGGAGTTAGCATCGGCGGAGCACAGAGTTGTCTCGTGCAAGCTCCTGCGCGATGGCCGACAGAAGGCCAGTGGATCCTTTGCTGGACACGCTTCAAGATGGAGGTGGTCACCCCGCCGCTGCTGCTGCTGCTGCTGCTGCCTTGCGGGCAAACCTGTGGATGGTACAGCCGGCATTAGCTCTGCTGGTGCAGCCGGCGATAGCGCTGGGCTGAGGAACCCGCAGCTGCTTCTGCTACTGCTGCTACTGCTGCGCAGGATACTCCCATCTTTGCGCATCGCATCGGTTGCGTGTTGTACATCTTGCATCTCGCCATCACTGCGGGGTTAACTCGCCCTTTTTTCGTGTGGGTTCTCTCGGCCATCAGTAGTAGGTACTCGTCTGTCCGCAAATATAACATTTTTTTTATCGAATTGTATTATCCAAACGTTGCTTATATTTGGGACAAAGTGGTACTCAACAATAAAACACATTTTTTTTCGTGTTTTCCTCACTAAATCCTTATTATATAATACGCTTCGGTAGTGATGGTGATGGTGATTATGTCGTTTCGGATCACCTCACCCATCGGCTAAGAACGTCTGCTGCTGCTGTAGACAATAGCAGCAGCAGCAGCTGCATGGTATCGTACGGCGAAGCAAGTCGTGCCCGGGACTATGAGAAACCAAGCATCGCAGAAGCACGGCCAAGCAAAAGATACTCGTACGTACGCACCAACTCAGCCAAGATGTCATCGACAAATCACACCATGAACCATATACGAAAAGAGCAAGCGATGAAAAAAAAATGAAGTCGTGCTATGTACGAATACCGGAAGGATGACTCAAGTGGGTCAACTTGTGTGCAAGATTTCTTGTCGAGTACTTGATGGATTCAAGCGCGGGTGGCTTTGCTGCGTGCGCAATGTCGAAGCGGAGGGGAAATCATGTATTGCTTTTGATGTTATGTCGAAGACTTCTTCTGCAAGGGACAGAAAGATACGAATTAAACATCAAAATCGAGTTTTCGCGAACATTTTCAATCGTATACGCGGAAAAAAACACTGCAGAAAAAAAAACAATATGTGTTCCCCTCGGTCTTTATCGAATACGTGTGTCTGTCGAATGACAGCAACCAATTCGTTTGTATTGTGGAGAAAAATTGCATTTACTGCAATCGTGATTGCATTCTAAAATCAAGTAAATAGGGTTGTAGGAGACACTTTTCAAAAATATTTGTTTTCGATTTTTTTTAACGGTTTGTCGAATAGACCGGACATTGTTTCACGTCTAAAACATGATCGATCGACAAGGCTAACTGTAGTACAGGCACCCAGCACCCAGCATCGATATAAACACTGACAATGAATGAATCACACTCTTGGCGAAGCTTGCGTCGTCCTCGTCAAGCGGCGCCCACGAGGGAGGGCGCGCCGGCCCCAGTTCCCACGCCCGTTGCTCAGGTGGTGAAGCGCCGATCAGCTCCTCGCGAATACCCCCCGACATATCGTTTGAACTGGAGCGTTCAATGGGGCCGAAGGGGCGGCACTCCTTCTCGACAGCGACGAAGTTAGGGGTGATCGACTACGTACACCCGCCTCCGCTGCAACGACGGCGGCCTCGTGGGAAACCGTGGAGCGGCGACCGGGCTGGGACAGGGGCTGTGTCCGAAGCGGATCAGGGAATGGGTTCGACTGCCTGGATGACACTTTTGTTTTAAAGCCAGAACGTCTAAAACATGTTTGGTTCTCTGTCCGCGTCTGACTTTTGTCTGTGTTGCTGTTGTTGCGCAAAACATGTGCCTACCCACATCCCAGGCATCAAGTTTCCTACGTAAAGCACGCATTTGCCTGCTTCGGAAACAGCTCCATCTCCCACACTCGAATGACTTGCCAGCTCGGCGCCAGGGCGCTTCCCCCAAAAATGATAGAGGGGGCGTTTATTGTAAGGCCGGGGCGTTTTTCGACAGTGGGCGTTTACTCCCATTTTTACGGTACTAATATAACATATAATCCAGGAACTACTGCTGTACTACGAACTGGTATTAGTGTTGTATGTTCTTAAGAGTCGTTCTGACATTGCTAGCATTGCATATTGCACATTGCAGTTGTTGTTCGTCAACTTCGAACCCGGTTGGTGATTGGAAGTAATACACAGATCTTCCACAAAAATGAAAAGGTACGTAGCACGTATGTCTATCTACCCATGCCGACTGCATCGATAGCGGATGTAGCGATAGCGAGGTCGCTTTCTGCCTGCGATCACGTACTGGCGACTGGCCTGCTGACCCACTAGCCTACTGGTCCAGTGACCAACGTATACTACTGTACCAGGTAGACCGAATATACCTGGTAAGACTGAACAAGGTTCAGGGCCCATCTTAACGAACATCGCTTTTTATTGAAATGGGAAAACAATTTTTGTTTTTCGTTTGTTTTGAACACGATTTCCCTGAAAAAACGTGTTTGGGTCTTATCGAGGAATGGTGCATTGCGTCAAAAAATGAGAATAACGCACAAGGGTCAACGAACACCCGTGAGTAACCAACGAGGCGACCTACGGCCTGTGTCCTCCCCGGGGCGCCGCTGCCAGCGGAAAATTATGTCTACCAGCACCGGCTAGGAGGCTATCACTCTAGGGATGTCTTGGGTGGGCTGGCGCAGCCCCGAAGCCCAACGCGGGCAGCAGCGACGGGGATACAGCGATCGAACTTCTACGCCAAGTCGCGACCTGGTCGGTGCTCGTGTGGTTTGGGAGGCAAAGAGGGGTGAAAAATTGGATTTGCGATGTCATATTACTTTTTAGGCGCCGCAAGCGGTCTACCCTATGGTAGGGGCCGTCGGACCTCGCGCTGCGGCTGATCCGGTGGCCGTGCCTCTCGGGAATGGTGGATCTCGCCTCTGAATCAGTCGACGACATGGCTCAAGTTTGCGTGGCTTCCTTCGGTTTCATGGAACACGCCACGTCGAGTTGGATAAACTCCCATTTCAACAGAAAAAAAGAGCAAAAGAAGTCCCAAAAGACTTCTTGCGGAATTTCGTTTTATTGAACTACTCATTTTTGAAATCGAAATATCTTGCTGGTTATGCACGTTTCGACCAATCAGGTCAAATCAAAACAAACGAAAAAAAAAAAAACTCAAACAAACGAAAACAAATGTTCGTTAATACGGGCCCTCACAGCAGTACAGCAGCAGTGCAAATGCTTCTTTGGTTCGCTTTCTGCCTGCGATCACGTACTGGCCTACTGGCCTACTGACCTACTGGCTACTGGCCTACTGGCCTACGGTCTACTGGCCTACTGACCAACGTATACTGCTGTGCGAATACGTCGTGAAGACTGAGCAAGGTTCACAGCAGTACAGCAGTGCAAAAGCTCCTTTGGTTCAACGTGTGCACCGTACAGCAGCACAGCAGCAGCACAGCAGTACAGCATCAACACAACGATGCAACAGAAGTACCTGGTAATCTGGTACGCACGTCCCATTCCAGCATCACACACAACCTATATTAAAATTTATTAATAGTCAAGTCTCCGTAGTACTACGACGTAATATTAATAGTAGATCATAGACGTGCATTTCAAAATAGAAGCTCTTTCAGGGCAGCCGCAGCAGCAGCAACAGCGGCAGTAGACGTGCATACGATATACTCAAGCGCTCACGTAGATTCCAGGCCCTCCGTACGTGTACCAGGATAGCGTCGCAAATGGGCGTGTTGAGTGTTGGTACATTAGTGCACTCACCGGCCACTTGGACGTCTGACAGATGTACCTCGCCTTCCGCCTTCCCTTCCATGCTTGCTGGAAATCGAAACAATGTCTATCGGAGTAAAGCCAGGGCCTCTGCTTCTGCTGCTGCTGGTGTTGTTGCTGCTGCTGCCGCTGCTTGCTGCTGCTGTAGTAACAACGTATTCCAGGTACTGTATTGTACGTAGCAACGTAGTCCGGCAGTGCTCTACTGCTGTGCTAAAGATGTGCGGATAATATCAGCCGATAGCACTTCGGGTAGTTGAGTGTAAAGACTCTGTGGGAGGAGTGCAGCACTGATGTGCTCTTATGGTTGCTACTGCGTGTAGCTTTACAAGAGGAACGGTTCCAGAGCCGCAGCGTGTGGTGGAGACAATTGCGCTATGATACTTGCATGGCGTTTTTTAACCGGGCAAGTACCACATACATCAGCGTGAAACCGTAACAAAGGACGCTGGCATGGTGGCTGCTGGCCTGTGGCCCGTGGCCAGCGGCCCATGGCCTGGGACCTGGGGCTTGTGGCCTGTGATTTGCAGATTGGGGGCTATAGGCCTTGAGGTATGTCGTTGCGACGTTACATCGTCATGCCGTACATGCGGCACATAAATCGAAACTGCGCTCCGTACTCCCTCGTCGTCTCATCGTACATCGTACCGTAACGGTTTTGGTTGGAGCGAGGTTGGGGACACGCTACGTAACCACAAACAGAGTAACAATACCACTACACATCGCGTCTGGGCTCTAGCCTGTGGGGTGTGGGATGTGGGCTGTGGGCTGGAGATTGGCGGCGGGGTTTTGAGGTATGTCGTTCGCGTCGTTACGTCGTTACGTTTGAGATACTTGATACCTGGTGCCTGACCTGAATTTATGGATTTATTTGTCGATCGATGCACTCTGTATGATGCGTATGTGCGTCGTTACGCCGTTCCGCCGTTATATATACGGCGTAGGGCAAACCATGAACTGAGTAAAATGGATGCAAACTTAGACAGCGCCGTGTACTCATTGTGCGGCTGGAGGCATTAGCCACGTCACATCTGTGACTGGGTCTGTGGGCTGTGGGCTGTATGGTCTGCGGGCTGTAGATGTGGTGATTGTATATGTATGTACGAGGGACGTTGAGGAATGTCGTTTGTTACGTTGTTTCGTCGATACGTGGGTACCAGTACGCCGTTACGCCGCAAAAGGAAGGCAAAAGGAAGGGTGGAGAGGAGTGGGGAGTGGGTGCGTGGGTGATATTTTTATTTACAGTCGTATTCAAGTAATCACGTCAGTCAGTCAGCCAGTCACGTGCTGCAGGTATCTTCCCCTCAAACTACAGTACATTTCCAAGCTCTGGTTGGAGGTATCTTACTCGTACGCCGCAGAGATTTCCACCCGACCCTGCCTGACCTCGTATCGTAGCATCGTAACCAAACCCCAATCAGTGTATAGTGATACCAGTGTATAATGATACCAGGTATGATACCAGGTATGATACCAGGTATGATACCAGGTATGCCGTTTTATTCCGATGGGTGCAAGCCGCACATCGTCACATCGTCGGCGAGGTGATGTGTACTCTCTGTCTGGTACAATACAAACCCGGTACAAACAGTAACTTATTGCTGGAAACGTTACTGCAAGACTTGAGTGCTTGTTAAAACATACCGGTACCACCAGCAAGTCGTTACGTATAATATCAGTATACCACGTATATAGATAGATAGACAAACTATTAATACTGTAAGGGCCTATTTCCGGGGTCGCATGCATTATATTGTACGTATTACATTGTACCGGTATTATATTGCTCTCATCCACGCCGAATCACGTCTGTTCTTACGTATGAATATATACTTGATGCCGTTGTTGTTCAAAAGGAGGTGTCACGTGGAGGTTGTCAATGAGCTGGTACAACTACAGTAGTAGTACGTGTAATATATGTACCAGGTATTGCACCAGGAATACATTGATGTAAGGGAGATTAGCAAAGTGCCCCCGGGGGCACTTTAGTTAAGGCGCTCCCGGGGTACTTTAGCTTAGTGCGCCTCCAAAATGAGGACACTCAATAAGGATAAACATACATGCTCCCGAAAAATATGAAGCTCAATTGCCGTGAGTGATGACGGCGACGGTGGGATAATACTATTCATAATAATAGACAGAGTTGTCTACTGCATCTACTGCTGCGGTGGGTGCAGCAGTTCCTGCGGCCATCTCTTCTTGTTGCCTGGTATACACATAAGATATATACGTACAGATATCTTCATGTTCTGAATACGTAGTCATGGTCTCTATGGTATCTCCAAGACTTTAAACCAGGTGCACATGACGTACGTAACCCGTTTGCCCCCAAAAATAGACAATGAAGCACTCTACCACGCACGATATCGGTGACCGTAGGATATTATTAATAGACATGGTTGAGGGTTGTCTACGGCGCCTACTGCCGCGGTGGGTGCGGTAGTTCCGCCGGTCATCGCTGTTCGCCCGATAGATACTCGTACAGACGAGCTGTTGTTTTCAATCAACATGATCATTGTTAAACCCATGTAAGATGGCGAACGATTTGATGTAAGCGATCCCTAATTGATGTACAGAGTCTACCCGGCCGCCAGGTAAATACACACATTGACTGACCTGCTTTGCGCAGCATTTTCATCATGTGCGCGATAAGTATAGTTGTACTTGCACTGGTTGTCGCGATAGTCCCGCTCGTGAGTGTTATTTCGGGGGCTCTTTAGTATGAACACGTCCCAAACAAAAGCTTGCAGAAACAATGACTATATCAAGAGGACGGTTACATATACGAAGTATATTGATACCGGGTGACAAACGATGACCGGCGGAACTACTGCGCCCATCGCGGCAGCAAATACTGCAGATGACCCTCATACAGGTCACATATGTCTACACTAAGTATCCTAAGGTGGTCGTCAATGCGCGCGGTATAATGCTTATTATTTTCGGGGGAACTTTAGCCCGATGTGCCCCCACTTCCGGGTGCGCATCAAGCTAAAGTTCCCCCTGGGGCGTCGTTAACTAAAATTCCCCCGGGGACACTTTATGATCTCCCTACATGAATACTGCTCTTAGGGGCATTTTATTATATTCCTACATGAATACTGTACTTAGGTGCTCGTGCGAGGCGGCGGTCGGATGTAACTGATACTATCAGCGGGCAGGTAGAAACTTCATAATAAACGGATGTTGTGTGTTTTTACGAAGTATACGCTTTGTTGTTAGAGCGGCACTCGCAACTACAGCCGTCGTTATCGCTATGATATCTATGATCACTTTGATGGTCATTGGGATCGCTATGATGATCGGTCGCTATAATCGCTATGATCGCTATGATGATCGCTATAATGATCGCTTGATGATCGCTACGATCGCTATGATCGCTATGATCGCTACGACAACGGGATCTTACAAGATTTCCTCGGAAATCTTGACGGCATTGTTGATCGGCTGCCAACATAGTCTAGCTGGCTGCCACAATTATGAGCGCAACGTTTGCATAGTCCCGGCCTTGGCGTCATCGTTTGATGTAGCACTATTGCCATGACATCTTACAAATGATATTGCCATTCCTTAGTTCACTATCCATGATCCCACCTGAGTCGAATTAAGCTCGAGTAATCTCTCTCTGTTTGTGGTACCAGTATGTCACCGAAAACATAATTGTATCAAGTGTTTTTGAGGTCAATTAATGCGGCTAGATGGTTCGTCCCCACATCATAGGCACGATCACACGATTGGTTTGTTTACTAATAAATAGTCTTCTGGACATACATAGGACATATATGCACGAAAGGTTACCAAAACAGCAAACCCGAATATTCCCGTGAAAGCTCCAAACTTGAAATAATTGATAAGATGCGACAACCTGCGATAACGATATAATTGTCTGATCGCCTAACCGCGTAAAGGACTAGTGGCCTAATGGTCTAATTGTCTGATGGTCTAATCGTCTAATTTGTCTAATGGCTCAAGTATCTATTGGTCTAATTGCCTAATGGTCTGATCGTGTAATGAGCTAATGATCTACTCCTGTAGTTATCAAATGGTCGAATGGTCTACTGCTCTACTGCAGACTACTGCTCTAATGCTCTCTAATGGTCTAATGGACTAATGGTCTCGTGCTCTAATCGTCTAATGGTACAATGATATATATGAGTGTATGTTGGTATGGTTGTGTGAAAGTGCATACCGCTCAGCCGGTATAATTTTGAACAGGTGACTCGAAAGTCACGAGAGCAAAGCGAGCAACAACGAAATCACACATCGCACAGCACACTTAAGTCGGTCAACTCAATCCCAAACATCTGACCAAGAAGACAGAAACCTACTATTATTACTGTAGTAATACGAACGAATAGTAATACCAATAGTAATAGTTGGGGCTTGCGACAGGCCCAAGTTTTTTGCTTCCAGCCATGGTTCGTTGCAACGCTTCATCTCGAATTACCTGATCTAGCCTTTTTAACATGGATTGCATTGGCCAAAGAAGGCCCCTTTGACAGCACCTTTGGCAAAGGAAAGGTTTACAAATAAAGCTTGCAATTAGAGCTTGCAATTAGAGGTTGCAATTAGAGGTTGCAATTACAGTAGTAGGGTTTAAGCTTAGAGGCTGCACTTTTGAGGTGAAGCTTTAATACTGACTGGCATCAACATTAGTAAGACCCTTTATCACTGACGGGGCTCCTGACTATTGTATCATATCAACCATTTTTTTTGGTATCAACCATTCTATAATATCAACCGTTGCACTAACCATTGCATCATGTCAACCATTACATCATATCAACTATTTTTTGTCCATCCCAGTTATTATTTTCGCCCTTCCTTTCTCTCTCCTTCCTAGTCGTAACTCAGATCGGGGGTCACAAAGTAGGCTCTTCTCCCTCCTCCCCCACTACGGTTCTTGCCTTGCATTTTTATCGCGAGAAGATTTCAGAACTTTCTTCCCTCGTCGACTTGCGTCGGATCAACCATTGCACCATATCAACTGTTGTATAGTATAATTTGTTGTATCAATCATTGCAACAAACAAACCATCCGATGTGCACTTTTTTAAGTAATTGGTTACAGTAGTAGATACCTAGCTTATGTACGATAGGCGCGGAGTTGGGGATTGTCTTATCGGGCCTATAGTAGCAGCTTCCACCTTCCATTTTGTTGTTGGCAATACTAACTACAAGTACTACAAGTACTACAAGTACTACAAGTACTACAAGTACTACGGGGCGTAATCAGACTAGTAATAGGCTATACCTATTATGCTAATACCTATTATGCTATACCTATTATGCTAGTTGACGTTGGTGAAGAAATCGCTACTGCTCAAACACCTACCGCCGCCATCCTCTGGCCGTCTATACAGGCAGGCTTTACTACACCATATCATACCATACATACCATACATACCATATATAATAATAGCTTGTCAACCAACGTATATATCGACCGCTTGCATTAAGGCACCTCTTGCAGCAAAAGCCGGAATACAAAAAAAAACAACTCTGGGCAGGTCTGAGTGCTCTCTGATTGATCTTTGAGTGTTTTTTGAGTGCTCTCTGAGTGCTGTCTCAGTGCTGTCTCAGTGCTGTCTCAGGGGGGAATCGTTCCCAGGAGTACTCTCACAAACAAGAGTCCGCTGCATTCTTGAAAGTAGTTTATTTAATTCCCCTGTACTCTACAAAATCTCTAATTTTGCTTATTTTGCTCGTTTGTGATATGTCTAGACTGAGACCCCACTGCATATACTAACTATTAGGACTGCACATACTAAATAATAGGAAGGATGCTTGCTACACGCACTCAGTACGTACATGTTAACTTCGTTTAAGCCTAACTTTCATCTGTGCGGTGCAAGCACCACGTGACACTAGTGTAACTGCGGGCACCTTTTAGATAGTTTTGTCGGAAGTTTTTATCTTACTCTCAGACCAATCAAATACCCCGACTCTGTAGTCTGTGCTGTGCATGGTGGTCTTAAACAGCCAGGATGTAAATTTCCCCTCGCTTCCCCTGTCCCCCGTATGGTGGATCATTTGCCTGCAGCACGCATGTACAGCACGTATGAGTAGTATGATCAGTATGATTGCTATGAATGAACCGCATGCACAAGACGAAGGATGCAGACGGAAGGCCCATTGGGAACATAGTAAAGCTGGTGGTATTTTTTTCTTACTGTTCAGCAAATAGATACCATAGCGTCGTGTAAAATGTCTATTGCTTTTTCGTTAGCATGCCGATGCCCTCCTTCAATCGATCAGACGACTTCTTCAACACCTGTACAAGCATGGCTACCTTTTACAGTCTGTAGTCTGCATTGCTTCCCGTCCCGCGGTGATCGCGTAGTATAATAGACCACAAATGAAGGACCAAGTACTTCTACAAATACAGTCTAGAGTCTAGAGGCGGCACCGATTGTGGACAATCAATGTCACACAAAACACACCAACCACCATCAGACACTATTAATATGAACAATAACATTGATATTAATATTAACATTATAGTGAACGCTCGAAGCTACCGTCAGAACCGCAATACCTCGACACTTCAAGCAAACCATCACAGCTCTTGCCAGCAGCAGCATAAAGAACAAGAACGAGAACACGGTGCAGTAGCTTTATACAGTGCAGTCAGTACACTACACCCTATACACTATTAATACACTATTAACACGGTGAAATAAAGTAGTAGCTACATGTATGCAGTACAGTACAGTGCCCGATTAACACGGTAAAACACAGCAGTTTTATACAGTGCACTACTGCATGAACACAGTGCAGCACCGTAGCGTTATACGGCACAGCAGTACACAATTGACATATTATTAGTGCAGTACGGTACCAATAACATAGTAGCTTTGGACAGCAGTAGTACCTGTAAATGAGCTTGAGCGAGTCCTTGGTGATGAGTTGATCCCTGCAACGCGTGAAGAGCACGACGAAAGATCCCGCCTGGAGAGCCCTCAAACGCCCCTGACACCAAAATGGCCATTCGTCAAAACATTCGAAAAAAGAACAACAACAACAACATCACTCCACTAGGGTGCAGTAGGATGGTAATAGGAAGGTCAATTCACCATGTGCTATTAGTACTGTAGGGGGTATGAAATTGACCAATCAGAAAACTGCGGGCATGAAATCCTTTGTCGTACTGTAGGGGGTATGATGCCATTATTTTTATATGTTCACTATATAAGGGTTGTACGTATATGTTATATGTTTCATAACATATAACATATGCGTTTAGGCCACACGGGTTACTACGGAATCAAACACCAAAGCAAACTCAAAACTGAACTTTAGAATATTTTGTTTGCACAAAGTAAAAATATTTAAAAAAAAAAACAACACCAATGAACGGCGGTACACATCGCGAAAACAAAAGGCTTGAAACTGAAAGCTTAATAAACTTTAAATACTCGTAGGCTGGTGGGTCACTCGGCCGAATGGCTCTGAGCGGCCTAACCCTAAGTTCCTAATACAGTAAATACAACTTAGTTCCTAATACAGTAATGCAGTCATACAGTAGTGAACCAATACAGCTGTAACATTAGTTGTAGTCAACAGTCAACATTCCCCCTACCGTACCACACTATTACACTATTAAGACAAAGACACTATTACCACACTATTACACTATTGAAACACTATTACACTATAACACTATTAATACACTATTAATACAAAGACACTATTACCACACTATTACACTATTGAAACACTGTTACACTATAACACTATTAATACACTACTACACTAGGACAACGTTAATAGGACGCTATTAATAGTACACAATAGAGGTGTTACCCTTTTGCCAATTACCCGGGTACTCGCGAGTATTACCCGGCTTGCTAATACCCGTCACGGGTACGAGTAACACTTCATACTCGCCGAGTATTTGGGCCCCGGGTACCCGGGTACACGAAAGTTTACGTTGGAAACTCCGGGGATGACACCTTATCATCCCCTAAATCACGGCCCCTGGGTAGCGGCGTTGCCGCAAGTTCGGGCACGTCGCACACGCACACAAAAAGCGCACGTTACGAGGCAGGCCGTTATAATGTTTTGTAGTTTTGATCGACAATGAAATATTAATATAAAGTCATTCAAGGTCCCTAATACTGAAACCAAGATTTTTCTGACCGCCTATACTATTATCAAGTAAAAAATGTAATTTGTACTAAAATCAACTAATTTTTATTCCTCCCACTAAAATCAAGTAGTTATTATCCCCGACACATTTTTTTTTTTTACCCGCATTTTAAAATGTATTAACTTGCGAGAAACAAAAGGTAAAGGTTACCCTAACCCATAATCAAATTCACCAAAATATGAACCCGTTTTATACTGTTTTGTACATTTTTTAACGACAATTGAATCGTAGTAGTATGAAGTCATTTAAGGTCACCCATAGTGAAACCAAGTGATTTATGACCGCCTATACTATTATGAAGTAAAAAACATAATTTGTACTACGTAAAATCAAGTAATTTGTATTCGTCCCACTAAAATCAAGTAACTTTCATCCCCGCCACAATTTTGTTTTTAACCTCGCGCGGCGCAAATTTATTCCGCTGTCCCTTGTTATATATATTATGGCTAATAACCCGCCTGTGCTTCGAACTCACGAACTCATACAAGCTGGGCCAGGCAAGAAACTTACAAAGCTTAAGCTTCCTAAAGTCGTATCTCGTGACCACTGCAAATTAGGGGACAGAAATTGGAAGCACTAGGCCTAACATACCAATGGCTGTGCAAAAAAAAAATGTACTTCGTATATGAACAATTCAAACCTTTTGCTTTTCTCGACTTGATCTCGCCGAGGTATCCGCGAAAACTCGAAAACAACATTTTTTTTTTTAAATTCGTATATAAAATGTCATTTTCGATCAAGATGAAAATTGGTGGAGACAGTGCTGAAGATACAAGGAGAAAATCGATGCAAGTCTCGTTGCCCAATTCGCCACCCATCAAGAGATATGACCAAAACTCGATTCCATATATAAGTCAAGTTATTACGCAAAAAAGGGATTTCCGCCATGCCCCGACCAATTTAGAGAGTTTTACTCTGAAATTTAAACCACGTCTTCGAACCGTACGTGCAAAGATACTTGCCGTCTGCCTTCTTTGACATTTTTTTGTTTTAGCTAGTTTTGATCCCTTTCGCTTTTTTTCCGATGTTTGGATAGTCGTATGTATCTATCTCGAGAAAAAGGAAAAGAAAAAAGGGCAGGCGGCAAGCGTGTTGATTAGTACGGTACATGATCTACACTACTGTGTCCAAATTCCAGGTCCAAATTCGTAAAATTGGTCGGTGCATGGCCAATCTGCTTTAAAAACAATATTTTGGCTGGCCCAGCTCGTATAATCATATAATACATTCCATTGGATGCTTTTGTGGCGCGTAGTCTGTTGTTTTGGTGGTATTGTCGTATGAAAATCATATGGCACAGGGTTGTTATGCCGAACGTTGTATAACAACCCTCTTCGAGTCTATCCGTTGCAGAGTTAAGGACCAAACCTGATAAACAATGTGCCGGGTACCCGGGTACCCGGTTGTTAGACGGGTACCCGGCTGTTAAACGGGTACCCGGGTACCCGCCCAAAATAGACGTAAATACTCGCGAGTACCCGGGTATTTTTTTCCGGTTTAAGCGGGTACCCGTTTAAGGCGGGTACTCGTCGGGTAACACCTCTAGTACACAAGGACACTTGGATAATATATCATAGATAATAACGTCATACTCTCACTGTAGTTGAACGGGCGTTATGGTATTAGCCGTTGCATCTGGTTGCTCCATGTGGCTGTCGTAGATGTGGACGTGTTGAATACTCACGATTCGCGTCACATTGTGAGGAGAACGTTGCTTGATGATACCATGATATTGAGTTCTACCCCAACAACAAAAACGCCGAGCGGCCGAGCAGACAATTATTCCTGTGTTCATGTGTTGATGGATGTTTTAGTGTTTTGATGCTTTGATGTTTTGATGTTTCAATGTTTTGGCGATTGGATATTATGACGTTTTGATGTTGTGATATTTTGATGTTTTGATTGTTTTATGTTCATGTCTCACCTCAAGATAACGGCAAAACACACCTTCGTCCAAGCTATCCAAAAGAGTAGCGTCCAAAAACACCACGTCGCCATCGATCTATGGTAACGGTAAGTCATATCACGTCACGGTATAACGGTACAACGGTACACATGTCCAAGTGAGAACGATCAAACTATTAACTATAGCCAGGCACTATTTAATAGTAGGGACATAGAAATGTTTTGTTCGCCATCCGGCACTGTGCTTAGCTTACCTTAGGTCACCTTAGGTCACCTTACCTTAGCTTCAACGTCGGCACTTTCTACCTTAAACATTATTAACATTAATATTCATATTTCCAGAAAGAGAAGAACAAAGCCTATGAACGCCAAAAAAATGGAATCCTACAGTCAGAATGCACCATGGTCCGGTCTATTCTACCTCCATCATACCTCGATAATGTTTTCTACATGCTAAGTATACGAAGGCGTTGCATATTGATATAGTGATATAGTGATGTAATGCTAGAGTAATGCAAGAGGCGAGGCACTATTACATTGCTAGTATAATATAGTAGTGTGTTATTGTTATTTATAGCGTATTAATGATTATTAAAATGTGCGAAGGTTCTTTTACTCTATTAAATCAACCAAGCTAGCCTCGTCGGGGCTGGGCACTATTGCATTATTACACTGTACGAGCTACATTCGACTATCCGTAGTATTGCCTGAGGCGATGTGACTGTGTTATTGTGTATTACTGTGTATTCATGCACAACGAGTAGTGGAGCCGCCCACAACTACAGTACATAGCACGGCGTCCTCTTTCTATGTCTCTGTGTCGTTTTCCGATGCCTCTTGGTTATTCGCGTTCGAATGTGACGATGTCACGAAGTCTTTTCACATTCCCTAATACCGGATCACTCCCTGCAGTGCTGTGATTTGCTGCACTTTGCTGTGTAGCAAGACAGCGGCAAGACAGCGGCATTACGTCTGTCCTGTGCTGTGCTTTCTGCAACAAAATCATGCAAAACTGTCACTGTGGGTCACTATCACTGCAACCAAGGGAGAACGTATTACCTGGTAGATTCCAACTACTTAGTCCATAAAAATGTATTTTTAATACTCGTAATGGATGTATTGTTATGTGTATATGTTCACGCTGAAGCTCTCTCGTTTTTGAACTATGTTGATGGTAATATTTTGCCTAATGCCTGCATCAACAGTTTATACTAATAGTGGACTAAGTCGGCGAAGCCTTTTCGCTGTAGGAGCCCCATACATGTATGGTGCTTCTTACCCAAACCCTTACCCACTCCATCTATGCTGCTTACCCAGTCTGTCTGCTTGAAAGTGCCACTTTCTATCCTCCAAGCCGCTAATCTCGTCAGCATGTCCGGAGAATCCACACGCTGCACCAGACGTCGGGAGATGACCGCGGTATCCTGTTATAGTAACGCCAGGAGTATGCAATCAAACAATCAAACAATCAAACAATCAATCAATCAATCGATCAATCAATCAAGCAATCGATCAAACAATCAAGCAATCAATCAATCAATCAACCAATTAATCAGTCAATCAATCAATCAACCAACCAACCAATCAATCAATCAATCAATCAATCAATCAATCAATCAATCAATCAATCAATCAATCAAGCAATCAAGCAATCGATATTTTGCTAGGTTTTTCTTATTTCTGTGAGTGCTAGGTATTCATGTATTACCACTATCATACTGTATTCCTGCGAATGCATATAATATGATTGACCGACGTTGAAGCTCGTGCTGCATATTGCCGGTTGGCAAACATAATCATAACATAATCATAACATAATCATAACATAATCATAACATAATCATAACATAATCATAACATAATCATAACATAAGCATAGTATCATAGTAATGGTGTCAGCCTTGAATACATTATAAGACAATAAGGCATCTATTAATACCAGGGACAAAGTATAACCGGCGTCCCCGGTGGAATGACAGGTGAATATCGTCCCTGTTAGAGTCAAGATCCCGGGTTCGAGCCCCCCCCGAGTGCATGCTCAAAGGGACTTTTTCTCGCAATATATTGACTAGCGGAAAGCGCGAGAGCGTGAGTTAGCAAAATTCGATGAAAGTCGACGAGCGTTGGAAAGGCTGAAGCCTCTGCGCGATAAAAATCAAGGAAGGGACCGTAGTGGGGGAGGAGGGAGAGGAGCCTACTTTGCGACCCCGGATCTGAGTTACGACTAGGGAGGGAGAGAGACAGAAGTGCGAAGATAATGAATGGGATGGGGAAAAAAATACAACACAACACATCAACATATACACGAATGTGTTATATTGTTCATACGTGCCTTCGAAGCAATACCGTATGAATGTATGAATGAATGTATGAATAGTCTACATCAACAGTTCTGCAGCTGAGGGCGGCCATGCCTCGCCTTGAACCCTGGGCCGAGTGGGCATTCCAACTAGTACGATATCCTCTCCCACTATCACTATCAATCCTCGACATGTACATATTTCCAGGGCAGTACCACAACAGTAGCCCACCCTGCACACCCCAGCCGCTATCAATACTAATAATAGGAGTAGTAACTCACTATTTTGGGCCGGGAGCTCTCGAGGCTGACGACCTTCGACCATTGATGGAGAAACACGGCCGCCAGACCGGCATTTCCACCAGAGCCTGTCAGGTCGTAAAATGTCTTGAGATTGATTACCCATCGGGGGCAGGCAGGACACCAAAACAGAAAAACATAGAAAACGAAAAAAAAAACTGTAAGAAAACATCAAAACATCAAAAGTATCAAAAGACACGCCCAGTTAGAGGCCGAGAGCCAAGAGGGCACTACATCGCATACAATATGCTGTATAGCATATCATGCAGCATCCTATGCCTTGTATTATATTACTTGTATGATGTGTTATATCATATGTGTACGTGACTCGTAACCAAGAGGGGCAATTTGGGCTTGAATGCAACCTACTAAGCTACTTCTGCATTCAACACGTATTTATAGAGCTCTCATGAAGCATGGGTAAGGGTTCGCCAAACCATAAGTTTACAGGTGGACAAATCCTGCACCCCCCCTGCCCCCTTCGTGCAATGGCAATGGTACAAAACCCGACGCCGGACACCGTAAATATTGAATAAGTTACTAAGTGAATAATTAATACCGTACTTACCATACCAGGTATTTTATATTATATGAGCACACAACCACGTTGGTTGGGCAAGCTCGAAGTTGTCTCAGCATGTTGCCAACCTACTTACACATTTTTGGTATGTGTATACCAGGTAAAGCCTAACTCTAATACGTGTGCATGTTTCATACTCGTACTCGTTATATAAATTAATAGATGGGTTGGGCGTAACGCCAAGCTTGTCGTTGTTTTGTTGCTATCCCTCCATTTACCTTTATTAGTTATAGGCCACAAAAGGGGCAATAGCACAGTTTTCTTGCGCCCTCTCTACTCATAGGTTTAATGGCAAAATATATATGGTAATAGCAGTCGTAAACCCTCTCTGGTAAAAACAGATATCCAGTTTATACTGAGTCAGTCCCTCCTCCGGTCTAACCTTGAATCGCAAGTCCTGCTGGCAGAGGTCCCGAATTATCACCAACTGCGCCCCAAGCGCAATGAACTTGGCCTGTTCAGGATTTGGAATAAGTTCGAGAGAATCACGGCGCCCTTCTCGTGGATAATCGCAAGGACCTTTGGTGTCTTTCGTGTCTTTCGTGCCATTCGCGCCTTTCGTGCCCTTCGTGCCTTCCTCTAATTCCATGTTTTTCATCACCTGCTGTGTGCCACAATAAAACAGTAACAAAACAACAACAAAACGATTTACATTTCTGTACAGGTTATATACTGGTAGAAATTGAATAAACAGGGCCTCACCAACTGCCAGCTGGTAACACTCGATACCTGCAGGAGATAGGGTCTCTGATACCATTTTACTCCCAGGATCTTTCTGTCGAGTTGCCGCAGTCGTTCTTCAGTCATGTCTCCCGATGTGCGCACACTACTACGCTACTACTCTACTGTCATTGTCTGTGCCTACGCTCATGAGTGCCCGTATTTTCATCACAGGATTGAAGGGAAGGATATCTACAGTAAATAACCGATCTTCTATATGTACCCACGCTGCCTACAGTATATTCCTATGTTTGGTGTACTGCCATCATTGAAGCATGGAGCATGGCATGGAGCATGGGCCATGAACACGTATACACTGTGCACTAAGCTGTGGACTAATGGCCGCGCCGTTATGACATTGTTGTCCCGCCTATCTATGGGACTACAGTCACTAGTATTACTATTTTATTGAGACATTGCACTATTACATTAGTACGCAATGGTCCCGCACTTTCAGTTTCCTTTAGATAACATAGTTGGAACTGTTTCCTTTAGATAACGCACAGCAAATACGATGAGCTGCTGGATCCTGAGACCAAAGTGTAGCGGGTTCGCTGCCCTGTGTACCTTTGGAATCACTCCCTTTAGACATTGCACCACGGGTACTACTGGGATTATGTTATTTGTAAAGCACTGCACCTCAACAGCGTTTTTCAATGACGCGTACAATATTACTGGGAGTATGTTATTTTTAAAGCGCTGCGCTCCTACAGAAGTTTTGAATGGCGTGTACAGTAGACAAAAAAAAAAACGATGGAGGCAGCCTATAGCATCTCTCCTCCAAAAGACAGCACTGAGGCCGGGGAGTGTGCAAGTAGATCAGATCCACTTACTGGATGGATTCGGTGGCTGATCAGGAGAGTTACAAGCTGCGCTAACAATAGGAAGGGGCTGGGAAAGAGAGAAAGCACAGGGAGCACCCTAGTCGTCGACGACGGTCAAAGCAGTCTCAACTAATACACTAACAAACTAGGTTGAGACTGCTGCTGCTACTACTGCTGCTGCTGCTTGTTGATGTTAGCATGTTAGTATGTTAGTATGGCGGTGAGAGCGCTTCCTCCACAAATAAACAGACGTCGAATGACAAAGAGAACAGGCGCGGGGCGAAAATCCTCTCAGTTTTTCACGTGTAAAACCGGACGGATGCGGAGCTCCATCGTGCTTTGAATCTACTGTAATACAACCTAGAGTTGTGTCTAGGCGTGTAAGGTGCAGGGTCTTATTTCGTTATTTGTTTACTTGATCTGACTCGGCCATGGAAATTCTTAATGCGCCCCTTGCGACAATCTACAGCATTTGACTTCTTCGTGACATGCCATAGGTGGCATTGCCATGACATTGCCGCCGCTAAACGCCATGGCAACACGCCATGACAATGATATGGCGATGCCATGGCAGTTGCCACGGCATACACCATACACCATGACACCGGCAAGATTGAACACAAGGGCGCCTGTTATTAACGATCTACACAACTGCTGTATTAATTATGACGGGGCATTGCTATCATATGGGCTACCGTGCCATCACGGGGCCTCATGCTAATATTGCCACTGCCATTGTCATTGTTATTGCCATGAGCCAATATGGCAATGCTAAGGAGGCCCATGAGCCTTCATCGTCCTCCATGAACTCCTCCATGACATGCCATGGGTCTGCCATGGCGTCCCATGAAGGGCCATGGCATTGTCATGAACCTTCATCGTACGTCATGAACTTCTCCATGACAGGTCATGGGCCTCTGCCATGGCGTACCATGAACTTCTCCATGGCCTGCCATCTCATGGCTCTGTCCATGGTTCTGTCACTGCGTACTACTATATATGATGGCCCATGGCATTGTAATGGCATTGCTATGAACTTCTAAGTAAGGGTCTGTCATGAAGGTACAAGGGAGGCCCGCGGCATTGATAGAGCAATATCATGGTAACCCATGGCAACAACATGGTCCTCCATGGCAATACTATCGCGACGCCATGCATACGCCATGGTACTGCCGCGGCAATGCTTGGCAGTGCCATGGCATTCCTACGGCATTGCCATTGCCATGGCATTGCCATCGAATTGCCATGGGCCGTTCCATGGCGGCACCATAGACTTCCCATCGGCCGTTCCATGACAATGCCATGAGCTACAGTAGTACTATGGTAATATCATGGTGTTTTTCATGGCATGCCACGAAACAACATGCCGTGAAACCCCATGGCATTGACATGGATATCCATGGCACCCCCATGGCATTGCCATGAAGCACCATGACGACAGGTCGTGGGAGCCTGTGCCATGGGGTGCCATGACGTGCCATGGCAATGCGATACCAATGCCATGCACTGTACTGCCATGGCATGCCATGGCACGACATGGTGTGCTATGACAACCCATGGGGAATATGTACCATGAATAATGTACATCCCACACTGCTGTACAGCAGTACGTATGATACTGAAACGCTTTTCAGGAACGAGGCGAAGCGACTACGTAAACAAAAATGAAAAACCGAACGGCTTGCAATCGCCTTGCTCGATTGATGCTGCAAGTACAGTAGTCGTATATACCACAATTCGTGCTGTCGTTGTTGCTTGCGCAAACGTTTACGTACCACAGGTTTGTACGTATGCACGTAGAATAACAATGTACCAGTAACAATAACAGGTTGCGCCGCATTTGTTCGTTCACCCAGGTTCACCTGGTCTTGAGCTGATCGCAGAACGGCTTCCACAACCCGTAAACATCTCGCCACCCGACGAGATTCAGCTTCGGGAATATCAGGGAACGCATTCATAGCCGCCGAAGGCCAAACACTGTCAGCCAGGTACGCCTCGTGTGATACGTGATGTGCGATGCAAGACGGCTTGATACTTGATACTCTAGATTTGAGGCTCCTGCTCGGCAGGTTAGACGCCGGTTCGTCGGGCCAGTCGCTGCTGAAACCGTCAACTCGGTATATCTATATTTTGAAAGTTTGAAGATTTGGAGATTGGATACGAGTATTGGATACTGGATACGGCGTATCATCGTATCTTACACTCACTCGTAGAGCATCGCGAAGATCGAAGATCGAAGCAGCTCTCTTCGTAATGAAGATGTGTGTGGCCGTTTGATATTTGGTACGCAACTCGTGCCTGTCCGTACGTACGTACAGACAGTAGTACCTGTGTGGAGGACGCATCTTGATCTTGATCATCTTGAGCATGGACCTCTTCTCTGCACACAAAATGCGGCAACGTGAGCAAAGCACGTGGGTGTGGACGGAACACCCAACGGGAAACAACCACCGGGACCGCCAACGACAACGACAACAACAACAACAACAACAACAACAACAACAACAACAACAACAACAACAACAACAACAACAACAACAACAACAACAACAACAACAACAACAACAACAACAACAACAACAACAACAACAACAACAACAACAACAACAACAACAACAAGTGTTCGAGGAAGATGTCGACGAGGATGTCAACACCAGCTTGTTGTGTGGAGGCACCGCGCCTTCGACCGTCGGCGGTTGTGTCCCTTCTGCTCTTCTTTCTTCTGCTCCTTCGCGTCCAGAAGAAGCAACTCAAAGACAACAGGAGGAGGAGAAGGAGGTTCGGCCTTGCTGTTGTGAGACGCTGGAAAATGCGCTGGTCACAATTGATATCCTCCGATCAAAACTGGTGTGTCCCATTGATGTTGTGTCCCGTTGAGCACAGCTGCGTACATAATACGTACGTACGAGTACGGTACGCGCATCTTTCTCCACAGTACTGCGGTAGCACTGGTGTCTCTGTTAATACGCGTAGTAGAAAACATAGAGCACGTACTGCTGTATACTGTAGTACTTTATGTACCGGCAGTTGTTACGACCTGGTACCTGTACGACGTACTCTTACCTGGTACGTTCGTTGTCACGGTGTTAGTGGTGTGACGTGCTCCAAAGAATGCGAGTGAACGTCAAAATCAAGGCACATACTCGTCAGTACTCGTATTAATGGTAAAAATATATGTCGACACCCTGTTTGTGCAGTGTGCAACAGTGTGCCGGTCTACGTATATAGCTGGGCGTTGGCATAGTCTCATACCTGGTAGCAGTAGATGGCAATGCGTCAGCTATCAATGATCTCCTCGCTGGAACGCCTGTTGCCCCGAAGGACAGTATGTAAATAAGTCACCCATCGTTCATCGCTCATGAGCCATCACCCAGGGCTTGTTGAGGCTTGAGACTAACATTGGATGCATAACCCGTCCTTGTGTATACGCTTCTTCTGCTCTTTACGTATGCCGCGCGTATTACATGCAACGCCAACCGAACCAGGCCAGCAGGAACGAGCGTATTGAAGCTGAGATACAAAGGCGCCGAAGAAAAGGAAAAAACTCCTGAAACTACAGTAAAGCCAAATGGATTCATTTACTTCTCGGCGTCGCCCTTCTGCCAAAGGTGCTTCGGAAGCGCGCGCTTGGGGGAACAATGCCGATCGATAAAAATGTTGTGTATGCGCATCAGGCAGGCGCTACTTTTTTTAATGGAAAGAGGGTATAATAATAGTAGAGGGGGTTGGAGAGAAATGAAGGGCATTGATGCCATGCTGTGCCAGCTTTTACTCTTTCGCAGACCTTTATAAATCGGCATGCAATACCAGGTACCCACTCACACTGTAGTCGTAGTAGCATCAAGGACAGTCAAACATTTCAGCGTATAAACAATGCTTGCATACGTACGTATCGTTTTACACCATTGTCCGACCAAGCACCTGTTTGGGATTTTGTGATTTTGTACGACGAGGCGCTCGCAAACCGTCGACATGTATCATACCGGTATGTACGTACGTATGATATCTAGACTAACTTGAACTTGATCAATGAGCTGAAGCAGCATGTATCCATCGCGCGTCTGCTACGAACCGGTGCAGTTACCTACCATAACAACAGCAGTAGTTACTATTTACAGCCGTTTCTCACGAAGGATGTCGGTCAATGATTCCCCACATACACGTCCGTCCTATGAATACCGAGTATCCCTACTACGAGGTATATGATATGAATAGGACTAGTCTAGCTTTATAGTGCCCGAGGCCAAGACGGGGGTGCATGCTTTATTTGGGGGGAAAAGCAAAGGCGTACGAACGCATTATAGATCAAAGAGTACCTGGTAATAGAAGTACGTCGTAATGCATGCCATAGCCCATGCAATACCATCGTCGGTAGCAATAAGGCGTGCCACCTACTTGGAAGGACCAATGGTATCATACTACTGTAGTAATTATCATGCTGCTGTACTGTAGTATGACATGACTGTACTGCTTGTAGTGCCATCATCAAATGAAAGTAGACTGAAACCAGCCAACAGCAGTGCCACCATCAAGAGAAGCGTCCCCGCAATCTGCACAGGAGCAGCAACCTCTATTCATCTGCGGCAGCATAGATTCAGATACGGTATGTACGGTATGTATGACATGAGCGCACTTTACAAGGTTCGAGCGCGAACTCGTAGCTTGGTGGTTGACCGCGTCAAATCGGTATAAACCAGCTCGCTGGCATTGCACTGCTGTTGCATTGGTATTTATCGATATTTTATCAAAATTAAAAAAAGTACGCGGCACTTGATCCCTTTCGACATTACTACAGTAATTATAGGCACAACAAGGAAGAGCCGAAACAAAAATCAACAGTTTGTACTGCTTGCCGTAGGTTCGATGGCAAAACAGCACCTACTCGGCGAAATCTCTCACGAACCACTCAATACTTGAGTACACCCAGCCATCCAGTCCTTGAGCGTGCTTCTTCGGGGTGCGCCGCTCCTGACTATAAAAATAAAATATTTCGACCGAACGGCTCCCGTGCTTCACCCAACCAACCCCACATTCCTCCCGCCCGTGTCGCTATACGGCCCCGCAGCCGCGTCACAATTACCATTCCAATATGGCATCGATCGATGCCCTCCCACTATCTCGACAGTTCAAAGTCGACATCTCCCTACGTACGGCAAGCACGCTGGAGCACGTGGTTCGTTCAGTGGCCTGCCTTACCCCGTACCGAACCAAGGAGCGAGCGCCAACAAATACATAAGCCGACCCACAATACATGCAATACGAGGGTGCACACAGCAACACTAACCATAACCAGTCCATCAACCACTCCATCGCAATTCACAGCTGACAGCACCAACGCTGGCAATGCTGCCAGCGACAGCGAGGGGGGGAAAGGGCAAATACCAATAAATACGTTCAGTCGTACGCACACCGTTCAAGAGAAAAGACGGTTCGTCACTACAATCAATATTAGTTGTTGAGCCGATACCATCCAGACCCCAGGATTTATATCCGCGGTCGACCTCACACTCAGGCTAATCAAAAACCAACAACCAATAACCAATCATCACTACACACACGCCGCCCTCGCTTGCAGTTGAAACACACTATGATAGGGGCATGGCCAGCACTGCAAGCACCTCAAGCACTGCAAGCACTTCTTGGAAAACAAAAACGTCATCGCGCAGAAACAAAACGCGCGACGACTACCCCAAACCTTCAACTCCAAAAACATGGATGTTACAACAGTACTGTACTGCTATGTTTCCCTGGAGCGGTGCTATTTAATAGCAATCGCCGCTATGTGCGCCTCTACTGTATGTCCCGTCAGCAGTCCTCGAAGCCGTGATCCGATGCATAAGACAACACGGCAAACGAGGCAGCCCACACGGCGACATCCCTAAATCGACACTTCCAGAACGCCGCCCTCCTCTCAGCTAAACCGGCTTCCCGCCTCGCCTGAGTGAGCGCTCTCTCCACCGATTCATCAACCGAAAACGCGATGGACGGGTGCTGAGCAGTCAGCGCCTGTGCACCGCTTGTCACGGTTGGAGGGGCGGTAGGCGGGGGTACAGACGTAGGGTTGAACATGCGCGGCGGGGGTGCCGGCGCGCGCACAGCCGGCGCGGCAACAACGAGCTCGTTCTCTCGTGACGCATCTGGTGCCATCAACGGAGGCGGCGGCGTTCCCCGGCCGTGTTCGCCTTCCATCTCGTTCTCCTTAAGGTCGTTGTGGTCCTTGTGCTCCTCCACTGTCGATGGCGGGAGTTGTGGCAGCATCTCTTGGGCTGCGGCAGTTCCGTTGTCGTCCACTGCGGGCACCGGAGAGACTTGGGCTGAGTTAAGCGAGTCAAGGTCATTGCTAACGCTTCCCGGAGCGGGGGGGGTCGCCGCGGCGGGCAGAGCTGCGGGCCTACCCATAGCCTGCGCGCTGAAGGCACCCGTCATCATGCCAGGAGCAGAGGTCCTCCGATTGCGAAGCCCGGAGTTGGCCAAAGGTTCCGCCGACCTAGCGGCTTGCATGCCCTTTCTGCGGTTGGCCTTGCGCTCTTCCCTCTGCTTCCGCAGGAACTCCGCTCGCTCGGCCTTGGAGATACCGTCCTCAACAAGAGGCCCCGTTGTCCTGCCCTTTGGTGCATTCTGACAAAACCACCAACAACATGGACAGTGGTAAAGGGCACTCAGCGTCAGCTCTGGTGGATGTGTATTTACAGTACTACTGTAGTACGAAGTAGGAGTATTTCATAGGTAGGGTAGCAATGCCAAGGTTAACGGCAAACGCACGCCGGCCTTGAAAGACAAATACTAGAAAACAATCACCTACACCTACGTATTCATAAACAGTCCAAAGTTGTCTCTGAAAAACACTCGACGAGGGGATGGAAGACAAGAAAAAAACGAGCAAGGCACTAGTATTGTATCTGTAACAGCTAGTGTTGTGGTAAACAAGCACAGGACGAGTGCACTGCCACCACTTTAATAGTATTAGTATTGTAACTTACGACGACATCGACCATTAAGCGTGTTCCTCGCTAATTGAATACTGATATGTACCACATACAAAACATTTACAGTCAACACATCTAGTCTATTAATATGAATAGTCTAGTAACAGTAGTGAAATGCATCACCCCCACTGAGACAGCAATCATGCAAATCTTGACTGAATAGCATCATGGTAATATTGAGTGAATAGGATGAATACCGTTAGTCTCACCGCCTGCGCGATTTCTATGGCGCTGCGTCCGTGTGCAGGGTTGGAGGCGGTAGCACCGTTGCCACCGTTAGCGCCGTTGGACACCATGGAACCCATGGAACCCGTCGAACCCATCGGCGGAGGCGAAGTAGCCATCGGTGGGGGGGACATGGATGTCTCTGTTGGCGGTGGTGGTAGCGCGGCCGTATCATTCGCCACTTCCATAGCACCACGACCGTCCTGGAAACAATTGTACGATATGATAACAATCCACACGGGAACATAAAGACAGGCATGTTAGCAATGCAATAGGCAGTATTCATAGAATGAGTGTTATCAGTATTAACGCTTGTGTCGTGTGAGCAGACGTGTGAGCAGACGTTTGAATGCAATCATAGGGTGAGGGTTTGCTTGTGCCCTCTACACTATTTAGAACTGCCCCTCTAGACTGTCAGCACTATCAGCACCACTTACACTATATACTCCGAATACAATACAATACAATACGGCATCTCAGGTAAAAGCATCTCAGCGATAGGCACTTGATGTCCCTTGTCCATTGCCCATTTTCCATTGTGCATTGCATGTTAGTTGAATAACAATAATGCATGCTGTTTGAGGCTGATGGCATCGACACCCACCTCCTGCGGAGGCCCAGTTGCCCTGTCGTTGTCTTGTGCATCGGTGCGCAACCCGACTGACTCCACGGCTGGAGAAGCCACCGGACAAGGGTCCATGCTGACCATGCTCACCACCGAAGACACTGCTCCGTCTTGTTCACTCGACGCACTCGGTGCACTATCCGACGCTAGTGACTCCGTCACCAAAACCACCTGCCAACAGGCAACAGGCAATAGGCAGCACTATTAGTAAGCCAATTCAACTCCAGTCAAGCCAATTGCAGTCAATTCAACATTGCGTCGAACACAAACAAAAACAAAACATAAGAACTAACACAACACCAACAAGGCAGAAAAAGCGTAAAAGCACAACGCCAACGTAACAGCATGAACAATACCAACATGATATGATACCAGGTATCAACACGGCAGTATCAACCAAATAACCAACACCATACCAGCACTATACCATCACTTATGCATTACTATATAGCGTGACTACAGTACGTATACCATCCAACCGAGCGACGTTTGAGTAGTTGGAGTAGGCCACGCATGCATGTCACAGCCCTTCACGTTTGCGTCATAATGCCATTATGCCAGATTATTTCGTCATACCGTCACGCAAGACGCCTCCATCATACGACAAAGCCATTCTGTCATGATGTCTGAATGCCATGATGCGACAACGACGGGCACCATCAGAATGTCATAATGCCAGGCCGGAAGAATGACATACGGCCTTAATGACAGTGGATCCAAAACCAACGCACCATTCGAGCATGTGTTGCGCCCTTAAAATAACATAGTATCCAAGTATGATAATAAGATAATATGATAGTATGATAATATTATATTAATAGTATGATAATAGACTCCCTTCACCTCCTCCGTCAAGCCCAGGAGGCAGTCAGCCTCTTCCTGCTGCGGCTGTAGCTGCTCCTGATGCTGCTGCTCCTGTTGTTGCTCCTGTTGCTGTTGCTGCGGCTGTTGCTGCTGCTGCTGCTGCTCCTGGTGAGGGTCAAACACCGGTGGCGATGCCCCCATAGACTGGTCAACCTCCATGTTCGTCCCTTCCGCTTCTCCCACGTGCACTGCTGCTGATACCTCCGGGTAATTTTGGACGATGTCGATACAACCATGTGCGCCCGGCGGCGGTGTCGCCGTGTCCTGGACAGCAGTAGGATAGTCTTGGACAGCAGAAGCATGTTGGGCAGCAGTAGGATAGTCTTGGACAGCAGGAGGAGCAACAGCATAACCTTGGTCGTCCTCCAGTTTTCGTTCTTCGTAACCTGCGCCAGGGCCTGCACAAAACATCCCCGTCGGAGGCATGCTCGTTGTTTCCGTACTCACATCGTGGACCTGGGCATGAGCTGGCCGCGCGTAAAGCAAGCGAAGCGTCGCCTGCACATAGAGCACATACAGCCATGTTGAAAAATAAGACGTAAAATGACACCGAAAGACAGCAAAACAGCAAGAGCATAAACTAAAATATGTATAGGTACCAAATGGACATTTTCCCGGAATAATTTCACTTTTCACCTCCGGCCGCGGGTCTTTTCTCGCGCTATGGGCTGCGGGGCACAAAGGGGGCCCGCGTGTACGCTACGGCGCAAGTGCGGGTCCCGGCCAATGCCCGTGGGGCGTGCTCTGGGCGTTCAAAGTCGCAAATTCTGGCAAATAACTCAGGGGAGGCGTTCCGACTTGACACTGCCTCGCAACTACTATGAAAAACCTGTCGTACGACTGTTTTTTCATCCCCTAGATGAACTTTGGTGCTTCGTTTTTGACCCGTCGCATGAACGAAACACACACAGCACGCACCACGCACGAGACAACAAGGACCGCACCGACATTGAACGAGGCACACATCAAGCGTCGTGCAGCAGTAGTTGATACCATGTTGCATGCGTCTGCTCTGGGCTGCGTATAGCAGTAGCAGTTGTACGACACGCTTGATAATTTACAGTCGCATTTTATGTAAAATTGTGATTTTGTTCCAATATTTGCGAATCTACGTAGGGTACACATACACAGATCTACGAGTACGTATGTACCAGCATGCAGACTTCGAAGTATCATATCTACGACCTCTCTCTATTTTCCAACGATAGGCCGATCTACATACGTACGAACACGAGTATTTTGGTACAGTAGCACTACTGCTGTACTTTACGGGTGCATGTCTCTACAGTAGTCTAGGCTACAAACTGCGAAGCAGCCAAGGCGCTGTTTGTCGAACAGCGCAGCACAGTAGTACTACAGCAGAAGAAGCTGCAGACCCCGCAGTGTGCGCGGGACAGCTACGAGTAGCAGGGGGGATCCAGCAGGCTAGTTGTGACAGCTACGAAGCACTGATTTGCTGTGTTCTGTCTCTCATTGTGTATGCGTGTGTGTATGTTTGATGTATGCCATTCCAGCAAAACCGCAGGTCGTTTGCCCGGCCTCCCCCGGATCTTCCGGATATTTTGCTGGGTTTTTTGTTTGCGCTGTGCCGCCTTCTCCTCGAGATTTCGAGGTTGCCATGTGCTGCTCGTTCGCCAGCGCCCAGCGGATGCCTTGGGGAGCCGCTTGCTGGCCACAATCGGTGTACGCAGCAGTGTCAGCTGTATAGGCCCTTATACGTACCGGTTTTTGGAGATGCCGTTGGGTTGCGTGGATTACACACGAAACACCTTTATCAGGCGCATTTACTACAAAATAGCCACGACGAAAAAAATGTCGCAGATCGTGATTTCGCTTTTTTCAGGTCAATTCACAAAATGGCGTCAAGATAATCACCATTCAACACAAATAAATACAGTAGTAGTGGGTGCCTGCATTTACTTCATAAATTGTGTGCCAAGAAAAATGAGCTTAGATTGGCACGAACAATAAAAAACGTTGGTTTAGAGATACAGCTCACCACTGTGGGATCGACTTTAAATCCAACAAAAAATAGTTAGATCGACTTCGGAAACAAAATAAGTCGTTGAGCCTGGACACCAAACTGAAGTTTTACGATATTATCTCGCGACATTTGTTTCGGTAGGAATGGCCGTCGCTCCTACTTTTTCCTTTTAAACAATACAGCAGCAGTCTATGCCACGGTTTGCTCCAAAAAGGGAACTATGAAGCATGTGCGATCTATTTTCAACTTGCGACACCCCCGGGATTTGAAGTGACCAATATCCCGAAGGGGAACCTTGTACCTCGTATATTATTAATGACAGGTAAATAAATGGTGTGAATATCAAAACTACGTAAAATATCAGTACGTATGCATTATACTCCTAGAACAGTGTGGGGCACCCACGTACAGTACTCGTACAGTAGCCATACACCATGGCGTTATACGCACAATCGAGCTTAAATACAAAGCACAAGTGTTATGTTCTGAAATCATGACATGGTTTGATTGTATGGTCTTGTTTTGTACCATTTATTATGAGGCACACAGCAACAGGGGTGTACAAAACAAACGATTACGAACGGCGATCCCTGCAACAGCACAAATGCTCTTCACCTCCCCGTGACTCTGCGCACACTTATTTTGTTATTTTGCCATGAACCGTATTTAATACCAGGTACAAGGGCAGTTACCTGAGCCTTCATTGCCATGTCGTCCATCTGCCTCCTGGCATCGGAGAGTGCAAGCAGGGACGAAGAAGGCTCTTCCGCAAGCTCACGCGCTACCCGTTCCGCTTCTTGCTCCACCATCCTCTGGATCTCGTCGGAGGAGAGGTCCTGTCGCACGCGCTGCCCTTGCTGCTCTTGCTTCTCTTGCTCCTCACCACCGCGACTCACTGCAGACGCCGATGACGGTCGACGGCTCCGCCCCCTCGCGCTCTGCGGTTGTTCCGTGGTGGCCTGCGAGGCATTCTCCAGCGCTGGCTTCTATCGAAAGATGACAACACACATACATGACGTGACCGTATTATTATTATTAGTCAAGGCAGTCAAGGCAGTCAAGACATCAGTCATTACTTATCAGCCATCGGCCATCCGAGCAAGATCGGTCAATTTTATGGGCGGTTGACTTTCGCATTCACAAGGGAAATGGCATTGCCAATCACATGCAATCACATTCATCTTCACATTGAATTGAATTGACACTCCCATTCACCTCGACAGTTGCAGTGCAACAGTCTTGCTATTAATAGTTGCTAGCCAATGCAGCACAGTACCAATGCAACAGAACGGGTAACCGCCTGTCCCACCAGCCCAGCACCCCATGACACAATTACATCACACAGCAACATCGTGCGTCGGTTCAATACAGAAAAATGCCTCATTACCTGAAGGTGGTGGCCACGCGCGTGGTTCCGCTCCTGGGTGCGCTTGCGGAGGGCCTCGTTGCTCATCGCCAGGTAGAATTGGCCCCACCTCCTGAAGGCCATCATCATCAGTCGCTCCTTCCTGGTAACATCAAATAAATACAACATATTAGGGAATATCATAGTATACCAAGTATATTTCACATGGCAAAAGGCATTTCAAGACATCGTGGTACACACCTTTGACTTTGTACTACTTGTAACACTAAAAAATCCAATAATTGCAAACAGTTTTGTCCCGAAAACCGTATGTCCACTCCTAAAAGCTATACATCCATTTACAGGTAATGCATGTCATACTTAATCCAACCGGTGTATCACCACGTTGCGGTGCACACTACAATAAATACTGAAAATACCTTCTGGAGCACAGCAGCGCAGGAACGATAAAAAACAGTCCGCTAGAGACAAACGCGCTATTAATAAGCGTTTCGGCCCTCGCTCTGCGCCGACGAAAGTATGCATGCGCGCCTATCATATCATCATATCATCATATAATCACATCATGATATGAGAATCTCGTTAAGTGGCCGTAAAAAGCAATGTCCATTACCTCTGCCCAACTTAGTAGTGAACCAACGAGTACACACACGTGTTCGTAGTGGGTTAAGACTACGGTTAAGAGGCATCGGCAGGGTGTTGGCAAGGGTAACACAAAGCAGACCTGGGACACACGTGCACGCTCAACAAACATACACACATATGAATACATAAACACAGCCGCGAGCATGGCAAGTTGCTTCGATAATCACACAAGTTGGCATGAGCACGTGAGTATCCGTCCGAGCGTGGGAGATGTGCGATGCTGTTACGGGGCGAGGCGCAGCGGCCATCAAAGTCTTGTTGGACACGTACTAATAACAACAATAGTGGCCATCTGCTCATCTGCTCTACCAGCTACGTCGTGACATCCATTCCACTACGACACACGGGTGATATTAAAGATGTCCTATTAACAGTCCAAGTACGTGTCACGCTCCGACACTATTGCTAACACTAACACTTAACACTATTAATACTGCTAACATCAACACTAACACAACACTGTTAATAAATACTAACACTACTGCAACACTAAAGGGCCGATGCACACCAGCGCGAGCGAGCTGCGCACCTAAGCGTTTCGTTGAGGGTTGCCACCTTCTCCTGGGCTTGGCGAAGGGCAAGGGTCACCTATACATATATAGTATGTAGTATTGCCGGTAACGGCGGCAACGGCAAGTCACAAACAGGGGCAGAACAGGGGCAGAAGGGGCAGAAGGGGGGGGGTGGCGGCATGATGGCATGATGGTATGGCCGTGTTATCCATGTGCATCTGAAAGGTAACCAATTATATTACAGAAAGGCAAGCACACAGTGGCCGACTCAACGACGACCTGCGCGTCTGACTGTTTGCCGAGGCGCAGTTGTTTGCCATGGGCGGTAAGTGCGGACAAATGGTCAGTGGTCGCAGTGATCGCTGAAGTTGTGAGGGGGGAAAGAGCCGAAAGTGTCGCATGACCCAAAATAGTTAATAATGCCCATGCACCTGACACCTCGCAACTAGTCGTACGTCGCTTACCTTGTACTGTACTTCCTAGAGCGACACCGTGGCATCTCTTGGTACACCTCTTAGCACACTCTATTACGAGTATTGAAATCACGTATAGCACTACAGTAGTTTTATGTTAACATACTTCTATATTTACGAAGCGAGTCAATAGAGCAGCAGTGTGACAGTGTGATAAGTCAACACAAAAAGCACACCAAAACACCGGTTATTAAACAAACAAGAGCAAACAGCAGAGCACAGCAAGCTACGGTACGTGCGTAGAGCTCTGCAGTAGTACTGGAGTTACTAATACGACACTCACAACAACTACTACGACCACGACCACGACACATACAGACATTGGCCCTCTGTTAATACTGTATGTTAACACTATTATTACTATGCATAAGTGCAAGCAGCGAAGGTAGTCGTACCTGAGACACCTCCTCATCTTGCTCTGGCGTGACGGAGGGCTTGATACCGCAGCCAGAAATTAGTGTGGCCAAGATGCAAGTCGCCTCGTCGAGTGCTTCAAGTCCCTGAACAAACAAACAACCAAACATACTTACATCAGTCATATTACGAATACAGCAATGAAACATTGTAACTTCGTACTGTACCAGTACTGTACCAGACGGTATACATTACTGTTGCAGGGTACTAGTGCTACTACTGCTGCACTACTAGTGCACTACTGTCTGTCTTTTGATCCATGCTTATTTCGAGGAGTGCATGGTGCAGTTTAGGATAATTAACGATATTTTTTTGTCTGGATACATTGAGTGCAGCACGCCCACAAGAACACAAGCACGAGCAGCAGCAGCAGCAGCAGCAGCAGCAGCAGGAATGAACAGAGAAGAAAAAACGGGGGGGGGTCTCATGTGCACGCAGTTCGGTACGATGGGATGCCGTTAGATTGAGCCGTGACAAAGGGCGGAAAAGTTCTATAATAGCTTACGCACTTCATATTGTACTTGGCGCTGTACTGTGGGCCTGGTAGTACTTCATACTGATGCCCAGTGATACTACTGTAAGTAGCCCATGTTACTCGTACATAATATGGAGCTGCAAGCAAGGGCGCTGTGCTGAGCACAATGTCCGTACGCAATGATACCCGTACTGTACGCAATGATACACACCTGCACCTCATATCAGGTATACCTGTACTGTACGGAAGGCGATATACTAGTACATGTATAGTTATGTTTGTGAAATTTTCGCACTTTTCGCAGCTTTTCTCTTCGCACCAGCACTTTTCGGCAAAACGCTAAGTATCCGACACAAGAAGCTCGGCCGGACACGCTGGTCGAGGTTTGAGCTCGATCCGAGCACTGCAGCTCGCGTGGCGGGCGCTCAAAGTGTTTTTTTCGGCGGGAGTGGATAAGACGATTTCCCGGTTTCTCTGCGTGAGGCCCTGTTTTAGTTCAGTCGGGCGTTTTTCGTGTGTTTCTTGCCGGGAGCACGGGGAGCACACACGAACAGCAGCAGCACCGCGGAGAGCGTGTTACAAACAGTGCAACCTCAATGTTACAACCCTGCCGCCCAGCAGCAGCAGCAGCAGCAGCAGCAGCAGCAGCAGCAGGCATCACACTATGCATGCGCATGCCTCAGATCCGTGCTGTACCGTGAAGAGTTGCTTTTGTCGAAGCCTGCGAATTTTCCGAGTCATGGTATCATACCTGCAGATCGATGCTCATGTACGAATCTCTCCGCTGTCCCGAAATGCAAGAAAATTTTCTTCATTCAAAATATCTATAAACTGTCGTTACTTTTCCGGACACAGTGGTACAACACTGCTGTGCGCATCGGAGGCAGATCTGCGATGTGCTCTGTTGTTGCTACGAGTAGTTGCTTTCATAGCAGCCAGCAATCCGTCACCAAACCACACCACCACCACCACTCTTCTGCTTGCTGCTGCTGTTGATGGGCTCCATGTGTCATGCGTGTGCTCTGCAAGCTGCATGCCGACGCATGCGATGATACTACAGTAGTGTTCGGGCGGTCTGGCTCCAAAAACGAGAACAATATTGATATTTCTAGCAAGTAATCACGTAGCATGTGGCGTCCGATTCCCGACTTGAATATAGAACCTGAGTTCAAATCCCGGACATGCATCTTTTTCTTTTTTTTTGCTTGCAGGTACGACAGCAGAGAGTACGTCTGTTCAAATGTTTGTGATTTACCCGGTACCAGGTATAGAGTTGTACGTATAATATCCCTTTTAGCAAATGCCCGGGTATACTCTCGCGAGTACAACCATTAAATATTAATACCCTGTAACTCTTTGTCGTTACAAGTCACGGGTACGAGTATATAGCACGTCCACACACGCGAGAATTTAGTGCCCTCTGTAATTGTATTGCGTTTAGTATGTACTACAAAAACCCAACATACATTTAGTTGTACGTAGGCTATGGCATTTTTACATAAAATGGTTCACATTAAGACCAAACGTTATAGTACCACTTTTTTTTCTTCCCGGCTTTTATTTCGCCAACCGAAGATAATAATAGCTGTGCAGCAGCAGCAGCGCCTATGGCCAAAACAAGATAACAATGCTCGTATGTATTCAAAATAATATGGTACGTATCGTTTTCGCATACGTATTCGGTATTCGGTGTACGTCACACGTACATATTATACGTATTGTTCTCGTATATAGTGCAAGGCATGTATTATCGCATATATTTGCGGAACAATAAAAATAGTCAACAAGATGATGGCTGGCATCATCTCATAAACCGGCGTTAGGAGTATACACACCTGACTAAAATATTAACTAAAAAGAGCGGATACTCGCGAGTACCCGGGTAGTGTTTTCACGGAGATTTGGCGAGTACTCGTTGGCCGCGAGCACTCGAGTCGCAGGGGCACAACCGATTTATTGTGTACCGGTAGTTGTCTCTGTGTGTGTGTTTTTTTTTGTGAGCGAGAACTATTTACGATTTTTTTTTCTCCCTTATTTTGTTCGTAGGCGTACGTACGTTTATCACCAAAAACAAAGTAGATTTCGACCCCGCGGCACTAAACCACCCCCCCACAAAAACCAAACAGTTAATTTCGACCCTAATACTGAAATCAAGTCATTTTCGATCCCCACTCTAAAACCAAGTCAATTTTGATGCCCCGACACAAAACCACGTCAATTTCGACTACCCACACAAATACCAAGTCAATTTCGATCCCCAGGCTAAAACCAAGTTGTTTTGGATGCCAACTCTAAAATCAAGTCAACGTCGATGCCTCGACACAAAAACCAAGTCAAATTCGGCTACCCACACGAAATTGAAGTCATTTGCGATCCACACATTAAAGTCAAGTCAATTTCAATGCCGACACTAAAACCAAGTAAATTTCGATCCAGACACTAAATAAAACAGCAATATGACGTATGTACATACCTGGTAAGGTAGGGAAGTAGATACAGAAAGGAGCGAGACTTCATTAATTTATGTATATAGATTTCCTTTTAGTTTTGGTAGATATTGATTTTCTTCTTTTAGGGGATGCCTGTGAGTAATCAATGTTCTCATGGTGCATATTGTCGGAGGGCAAACGAAATATTACTAAAGCTAAGTCGTTTTGGAATTCAACATTAAAGCCAAGTCAATTTCGATCCCTACACGGATAATCAAGTATTTTTTTTTAATTTCAATCCCCTACACTGAAAGCAAGTGCATTTCGATAAATTCATCATTTCCTGCCCGCACACAAAAAATAAGTCAATTTTGAACCCACACAAAAACAAGTCATCTTCGGCCCGCTCACGAAAACCAGGTCAATTTATATATACCAAGTATACTGTTAGGTGTTCATGTTCGTTCTTGCGCCACTCCTCTAGGCACGTCCCGGAGGGAAACCTTGTAGTATATATAGTATGTATACCAGGTAGTATAGAGTATCTCGTGTATCAGTAGGGTCAAGACCAATGTGATTTTGTACTGTGAAATAGTCAATTTTCTACAATTTTCACCACCAAACCATAACGCCATTGGACGGCAAGAGGTATACCTACACTACTGCACTCAACTATAAATATCAATACTGTACGTGCGTATCATACCTGTTGAGTAGATGTCAGGCACGCCCGCTTGGCGCATAAGTCAGAAGCCTGGCCCAGTAGCGGGGTGACCTTGCGAGCCGCCTGTCGTTGCAGGACATCAATCCGGCAATAGATAAGTACACGCATTACAGTATCACGATGAGAGCAATATAAGTACAACTACATAATTACATATGTCAGTACAGAAAACGTACGCTAATGTCTATCGAAGCGCGTAGGATACTCACAGCAGATCAAACATACGATGTTAATGGCACAAGCAACAGAACACTACCTACCGGTCAAGGGACAATGTCGCACGGTTGTATGATATGTTAATCCCTCTACGGTTAGCACCGTTGGTTCGTTCATTTCGGGGTTGGGCAATAATTTTTTACAGTACCTGGAATTCGAGTTAAGCAATGTGGACATTTGCAGCGGCACAGGGAAGGGAGTAAGCTGGCGCCTCGAGAACGGCAGCATTCGGCACGTGCGGTTCGAAATCAAGGGCTTCGACACCGAATATGCTACTGCTATAAGCTACAAGATCACAGAGCTGTTGCATCTGCATGGTCCAAATTGAGATCACAGAGGAACAACGTACCAGTAACTGTGTACCCAAGTCTACTCAAGCACAGCAACATGAATGACGAGGTGAAAGGTGAAGACTACACGTAGCAAGCTACCCTACATATATACATACATAGAATGCTCATAGGGTACATCACACCGGCGAGAGCAGCAGCAGCAACAACACCAGCCGCAATAACAGGGATAACAGCAGTTCGGTTGATTCTCCCTCTCGTTCGCCTGCTCCCCTCACCTCTTGGCCAATAGCAGAGTTTAAGCTCGCCATGTTCTTCAAGTACGAGTGCTTGAGCATATCGAGAATCTTCATCGTGAGCTGCAGCTCTTGGCTAGCAGCTTGCTGCTCGTTGATCACTACCATCACCTACACAAGGCAAAGTGCATGGCCAAACGCAAAAATGGCGGAGATCAAAGTCCAGGTCAAGAGAAGAAACACAGAAACAAAGCCTGCGAGCAAAACCCAGAGGACCGGGCAGCAAAATGTGAGAGCCCCTTTATGTGCCATGCTGTCGTACCACCATACATAACAGAGCACAACAGAGCACAACAGAGCAGATCAGATTAGTCCCGTGCGTGCGCCTTGCATATCGTACGGAAGTCATGCCAGCATCATGCCAAAATAGAAATGAGACAAGGACATGCCCTCTCTCTACTCACGATACTGACCATTCAAGGAAAGGCGAACACACAAAATACCAAGTACCGTAGCGTAGCAGCACCAACATCACCAATACCCTACAGTAATAGAATCGTCTTACAATAAAAAACAAAGCTGGAAACCGTGGAATGAAAGTTTTCAAATGAGTGCGTGAGAAAGCTACTACTAATACTGCACAGACTGGTGTAATGGTGACGAGCCAGCAGGCACGCTGAGAACATTAAGCATTATTGGGTCCAAGCCAGAATAACATAAACTGCTGTGGCAATTGATTTCGTTGAGAGTCAACTCGCTCCCTGTCCAAGCCAGAATAACATACCTGGTATATACACTGCTGTGATATTTGATTTTCGCTTGGGAGTGCTGTAACATACCTGGTACCTGGTAACTTGCTGTGCCGGTCGGATACCGTAACCTTCTTCGAGCAAACAAATCTCACCTCGTCCGTGCTGCACCCGAGCGCAGCCTCCACCTTCAGCAAGACAGCCACCGCCTTCATAGCGTCCGACCCCTTCGACCCCGCTGTGTCCAAGAGTGCTGTGTGGGAGGGTCCACATGTGCCATTATATGTACGACCGCTACCATTCGCCGCAGGTTGGTCGATGACGCTGCTGTTAGATCGCACCACTGCCGCTCCTGCTGTGGAAGCACGCGAAAGGAGCACGAAAGAGACGCAAAAGAAGTACGGAGGAGCCACGAAAGGAGCACGAAGGAAACACGCAAGGAGCACGGAGGAAACACGCAACCAGGACGAACGAAACACGAAAAGGACACGAAAGGAGGCACGAAAGGATCGCCAATGGAGCACGTCGGGGTTTTGCCATATCTTCCTATTTTTCGTTCCAGTAATCTTTAGGAACCCAGCAATGTATTGGGCCGTCACGTTGGTTGGCTACGATGCAGCTTACCTAGCGTTCACGCCGTGCCACTACCATGTTCATCCACCCAGCGCCATTGCGATCAAATTATATCAAATCCTACCCAAGGTGTTGATGTTTTAGGCATGTTCTCGACCTTTACGCATGCAAATACAATGCACTCCAGTCTTGTGCCAAGGTGCCAGGGTAGGTATAGTATACCTGGTATAGTACACACAGAAAATCGTCATAATTATCAATACTCTGTTTCCGCAGCAGTACTGTTGTCCTGAAACCTCCGAACGGTATATTGAACAACACCACAATGCGCTCCACCCCCGTTCGCCCACCCCCGAAGGCGGTGAAGAAACCCACTGGTTGTCGCGCCCGTTGCTCTCACCCGCCGTGTCGCATAGGCTGCCGTTGCTAATGCCGTTGCTAACTTCCCCAAGACCACGGGCTGCCTCCCCTAGCTCCGCTAGCCACCCGGTAGCAGTAGACGCGTCCATGTGCAACGAGCTGGATTTCCGGTGCATGGTTTTCCTTCTGTCGTGCATGGCAGGGTCCCTAGCCTCTCCCTCGCCTTCGTTGGCGCCCTCCTACAAAACAACAAACGCATTTAGCGAACATGAGTATCCAACAAACGTATCAACTTACAGCCGATGTTTTTCGTAGGTATCTCAATTTAATTGAATCAACAAAAAATAACAAAAGCAAGACGCAGGAAAGATGGCAGTATAGACCGCGCTAGGTATAGACGATATTTCAAATATAGTATTGCAACGACATCATCTACAGGCAATACAGGCATATCAGTATCATAGCTGGTGTGAGCAAATAGTACATATAAATACAACTGAACGAGAACATAGTATGTGCATAGTCTACTCTTAATGTGCATGCCGTATATTAGGGGGATCACTCAAGCTTCGGACAACAAGCAGCAACAGTTCATCTGTTAAGACAAGTTTCGAATATCGTACTGTAGTGTCACGTAAAGTATTAAAGGATTACTATTGCAATTAAATACTGTAGTACCAGGTATTAGACAGCACCAACAGTGGGGACGTACCTCAACAAATCGGGTCAAGGAGTCGTAGCGGTCCTGCAGCCTAGCCTCTTCCCTGCGGTGCTTCTCTAGGTCGCTCGCCCTCATCTGCTGTACTTCCAGAAGCTCGTGCTTCAGCGAGTCCATCGCCACCTGGTATAATACGATACAAACCCAATACCATCCATCCCGTGTCATTGAATTGGATAAAATCAGATACAACCAAATATAATCAAATCGAAAAACAACATGGCATCACACGCCAAAGTGCTTGCAGTGCCTGCTGTACCATGGTACCGTTACCGTGTTTTTCTGCAAACGGCCGCGCTGCCTCCAGCGGTTACCCCCCCTCCCCTCCCAAACTACCGTTTGAGAGTATAGTATTGTTCAGATCATCACAACTACTCCTTGCCGTTTAGACGTTTAGACCAAATAACCTTCCTTCCTTCCTTCTTTGCCGCATACACCACGTTTCAACTTCAACAAATCGTATCGTCTGTCTGCATCGACGTAATGGTAAGACCACAAGAGAGACCACAACATGGACGTGTCTTGTGTTTTTAGTTAAACAATAATACTATCGCATTCGACTGCGATATATCCTGAAGTAATCTAGAAATAGTAATATATACCAGCCCGATCGGAAATATAAGGTACTTTTGTTCATATTGCGGCAATCGGAATGTACCTTGAACTTTCGATCAGATTGGTACTCTAACAATATACGTATAGTATCGTGCACCGCACCTGGAGCGTGGCAACCTGTTCGCGAGCCTCGGCCACTTCGTCCGCTGGGAACATCTGGCTCAACGTGGTGGCATTGGAGGACGTTCTAGTCAAAGCCTCCTCCTTAAGCTGCCGGATCTCCTTCAGGTGGACATCCCGTTGTTCGAACATCTCATGAGATAGGGTCTTCAGCTCGTGCACCTGAATAATGTCAAGTGATACACCGCTCATCTCCGTTGCCATGTGACATCATACCATACTAAGTATGCATATGCCGTATGCCATCATACCATATTATTAATAATTACACATTTAGGTTATTTGGTATGCTTATGTATGTTTGTATGCTTGTGTGATTATGTTGCACGTGCTGTGTTGGCTGGCGTCTTGTTGGCGATCTTGTCGTCTTCGCACTGCATGATCAATGGACAATGCTAAATGTAAAGTTTGTGTTGATGTTGCTTGATATATTACACCAGGTATACATTCATATTAACAAGGGATATACTACTGTACGTAATATTAACAGTATCCTATACTGGTGTTTCATGTGTGCACAGGTAAGTTGTTTTAGGAGTGTGCTTGTGTTGCACGCGCCGTATTGTTTTAGGCTATGGGCTAGTATGGGCTATTAATATTATGATGGTGTTGTCATATTATTACGGGTATTTGGTGTCATACAGTTGTCATATAATACACTTGCACTCTAGTCTAGCCGTGGATACATTGTAAGCACAGAAGCGAGAAAGGCTAACCTTGTGCGCCACCCTGTCTCCATCGCATTCCAGCATCACCGACAAATCTTCCAAAGTCTTGACGGCCTTCGCTGCGCCGCTCTTGGCGTCCGAGCTGCATCCCGCCCCACACACGTCAAGCAACACCATCATGTCAAGCATGCCAAGCAGTACCGGGCATGGTATATCAAGCGATAACAGTCAAAGTCAAGTAGCAGCAGTCACTTACCTGGTATACCATGATACTGTTAGGTCATGTCAGTAATGTAGATCATGTGATGTCAGTCATGTTCAGTGGTGTTCAGTCATGTTCAGTCATGTCATGTATTGGTATGTATGGGTATGGCGCAACATCCTAAAAGGGTATATAGCACAAAGAACACACACAACATACACACAGCACACTTAAAAAGGCTAAAGGCTAAAGGTTAAAGGCTGCTACTGCTACCGTACAGGCAACACAGTTAAAACGCCAGCTAAAACTTGCAAGTCCGAATGATACATACGTATCGGGCAATCAACGTCAGCCATGGCAGGTACGTGAGCCATATATATGAGGAATGTTCATGCCAGCCGTTTCAGCGAGGCGTACTGCACCATAACACGCAGTATAACATCATAACTGCCACAGGCGCAACGATATTGTTATTTACTGGAAATTGTGTTCATATGTTGAGCACGTGTAACAGGAAAAACAGCATATTAGGTCGGGTAAGAGGGTCTAACAGGCCTAACAGGCCTAACAGGTGTAAGTTTTTTTTTGTCCATCCCATTTATTATCTTCGCCCTCCTTTTCTCTCTCCCTCTTAGTCGTAACTCAGATCCGGGGTCACTTAAGTAGGCTCTTCTCCCCCCTCCCCACTACGGTACGTGCCTTGCATTTCTATCGCGAGAAGGTTTCAGCACTCTTCCCTCGTCGACTCTCGTCGAATTGTGCCGGTGCCTGCCCACGCTATACTAGGAGCTCTCGACAGTAGTTTATGTAATTTGAGAATAAAAAACTCCATGCTCAAACCCCTGACCCCAACCTTAGCAATCTTCGTATTAATAGTTAACTGCTAGACCACCGGGGCGACCTGTGACACTGTAATCGTCTAACACTGTGATGCTGTAACATTAAAGGGGTACACGACCCCACCAAGACCTTGATATAGATCGCACAAAACCCTTCATACAAGAGCCATTTTGTAGACTGCGTACTGCTAGAGAAACGGAACGCATGCGTCTCCTACTGCGGTACATAGTACTGTGGTACATACTATTAATAGTGCAGTGCATAGTAGTCCAGTACTACTGTACCGCTCTCGCGCCAAAGAGCAATGGGCCATCAATGTACCAGCAATGTACCAAGCCAAGCTCACCTTTCTGCGAGTTTAATTTGTGCGAGTTGGAGGCGGTGGCCAAGGCTCTTGACACCGCTCACTATCCAGCTAGACCCCGATTCAAGCTCCATGTCACCCTGGAAGCGAAGCGATACCAATCCAAGCAACAACAGAAGGGCGGTCATGATATAATCGTATCATCAGTATCATGGCATACAGTAGCGGCCTTCAGTTGCCCATCTGAACCGCCCCCTGCCGTTGCTGGTGTTGCTGGTGTTGATGGTGTTACTACTGTTCATATTGATGTTGCTAATGAAGAATGAAGTCATAGTGGTGCCATTCACGCTTTCCAAGGGCCGTTTTTTTTCTGGCCTTTTGCAAGACACCAACTTCACGACGAAACGCACCATCCATCCATCCATGCCTACTACAAGTATTTAATAGTACTATTCTACCTATTCTACTCGAGAAGTCAACAATGACACGGCAGGCAGCGCGATGCCTACAGTACTCTACAGTAGTCTACAGTAAGTGTACGAGTACAGTACAAGTGGTGCGGCAGTGCGGCAGTATGACACTGTCTACTGTCTAATCTAAACTATCCAATCTACTCTCTCATATCTGCCATACACACGCTCTGCCATACGCACGCACGCACCTCTGCAGCAACCTGCTCCAGGACTTGTGCGGTGCGTTGAAGTGATTGCTCCGCAGTAGATACCCGGGTCTTGAGGTGAGTGATCTCATCGCCGATGCTGACGAAAGAAACGTCCGCTTCCCCCTTGCCGCCACACCTGGTATGGTATGGAATGGTATGGTGTGGTATGGTATGGTATGGTTTGGTATGGTATGGTATGGTATGGTATGGTATGGTAGCAAACAAAAATATATGTTGCAAAAAGTTGCTCTTCCAGCACAAGGGCTTCATGGTTCGTGTTCGTGTGCGACTACACAGCTCCCACAAAAACTGCCGCCCCAAATCGTACAAGGTACCTGGTAGGCTGTATTAATCTATTGTACGATCGGTCAAAGGCAGAGGTAAGAGGCACTGCGCTTTCGCCCGGTACGAGTTTCTAACTATTGACACACTATTGACACACAGCATGAAAATAAAAACTAATGTAGGGCAGCAGCAAGAGGGCATTTATTGGACAACCCTTACTTTCATAGGATTAAATCTACGAAGACCATCCACTATTAATATGATCAAAGGGCCAACCGGGAGTGTTCGGTCGCTATTATACCTGTAGTCGCACTAAGAATAACGCCAACGATGCTCAGGCAATCAAATAGGCACCCACGAGTCTTAACACTCGCAAAAGGAACCTTGGAACGCTGTAGAAAATGATCAAGTTTGAAGGTTGACACGAGCGGTTCTACTATTAATCTACTTCGTATGAGTACAGTATGTACATAGTCTACGGCAATCCAAGCAAAACAGAGCTTTGAAGCTCCTTTGAAGCTCCTTTGAAGCTGCTTCCGTGACAAGTCCGAGTGAATGCAATGGCGTGTCTCTCATTCGCGTGCTTCTCAATAGTAATCGTATAGTATTTCAATGGTGTGTATTATTAAGGTGTATGTTCTTCTGAATGGTGTCTTTCTCACCCGACCAAGGAGGCGATGTCCTCCAGCCGAGATGCAAGTGTCGCCCGTGACTCATTCGCTCGCTGCACAGATTCCGCCATCTCCGCCTTCCCATCGCGCACCAACCGGAGCGCCTCCTCTAGCTCTTCCACCTCACCTCTCGCCTCGTCTACTTGTCTTGTCGCCGCTGAGAGAGACTCCCTCAACTGTTCCTTCTCGCTCTCCAACTTCACAGCGACAGCCTCCAGCTCTACCACCCTCGCAATCGCACCCTGGCCATCGCGGGCCCTGTTGGCGGCTGCCGCCAGTTCTCCTGCGGTGGAAGCCTCAGACTCCCTCATCGCCTCCCTCATGCCAGATAGCTCCTTCTCGGCCTCTTCCAACCGGAGTTCCAAGTCGCTGGCGTGGGCCTTCATTGACGCGATCGCGTCAGCCGAAGCAACCAACTTATCGCCGGTGGTGGCAGCAACCTCGAGGTTTCTCTCGTCCATTTCCGACAGCTGCGCGCGCAGCTGCAGCACTTCGTCCTGTACAAAAGCACACAAGCATACGAACACAAACGCGCACGCACACGATCGCACACACAAGAGTACCTGGTAAGTATTTAAGACATGACCCGGATAAGATGGCTAATAGTGTACACACGCTTCACTCCTCATCACAGCTTCACTCCGACAACTTTCTCCGGCGGTCAGGGTTAGGGTTATAGGCTATAGCGATAACCTTACTGTTGGTTCTTCAAGTCAAGTCAGGTCAACTACTGTATTTCGACCACGTTGTCGAAGCTACATACTGATACTTCAATTCAACCATCTACTGATATTACAGCAGTAGCATCTACCGTACTATTAATAGTTCAGTAGTACAGTCGTAATCTAATAGGCCAAGTGGTAAGCACGGTCCGAGCACACACACGCACAACCACGCAACCACGCAACCACACAAGCGCAGATGAGGCCTAGTACATGACGTAATCAAACGTTTCAACCGTGACTTTATTTCTTCCTTTTCTTCCATCCCATTTATTATCTTCGCCCTTCTTTTCTCTCTCCCTCTTTAGTCGTAGCTCAGATCTGGGGTCACTAAGTAGGCTATTTTCCTCCCTCCCCACTACGGTACGTGCCTTGCAGTTTTTATCGCGAGAAGGTTTCAGCGCTTTCTTCCCTCGTCGACTCGCGTCGAATTTCGCCTACCCAAGCCACGTACGTACGAAGGCACTCCCAGCAATTGGTTCCTTTTTATTGTTGCAAATGAAGTAAAAATCTCACCCCGGTGGGATTTGAAAACGGGTACCAATGCTAGTAGCATATGAAGCTGACCACTAGACTACCGGGGCGACCGGCTGAATCCTTATTAAGAGTGTTTTAACGTTTCAAGCCTATGTATACCGTATGTATGTATACCCTAAATATATATATATACTGGTACACACTCTTCTCACCCACAAACTCCACAAAAAAAACGAAAACAAACTACGCGTAGAGCAACAGAATTTATGTGACACTAAACACAGATGGCATGGCGGTCAACCGTGTAATACTACAGCTGTAGTGTTAGACTAGACTATTAATCGACGTGTAGTGAGCAATGCCAGGATACCAAACGCACATCATACTTAACTTGGCGCGAGAGCGTCCCTTCCTCGCGTGACTTGCGTTATGAACAGCTACGTAAGATTGCAAACATAAATGCGAACGGAGTTGTTGATACTGGTGCATAGATTGGCTTGCTTGATGGTGGTACTGGTATTGAATACCCAGTAGATGTACGAGGGTGTACTGCTGTATACTACTGTACACTACTGTATAATACTGTACAGTACCTCAGACCGGCGCCACAGGGTAGCATTAACGGTGCTGGCCTGTAGGACGTCCACCTTAGACGTCAGGTCACTGTTCGCATCGCGAAGGCTCGCCGCCGCGCTCTCCGCATCGGCCAGTTGCTGCTGCAACTCCAACATCTGTACGCACGTACCACGCACCAAGGTAAGAACACACGTATCATAAGCGTATCAAAAATTATCATAAGTGCATGGGTGCCACGAACAAAGCGCGGTACGCGACGGCGAGTAAAGGACAAGCATAATGCACACAATGCACACCAGGGACGCACACGCGCTGCTCCAAATGAGTACTGAGTCATGGTGTTGATACTGATACTGATGTTGATGATGGTCACGGTCTGAGGGTTAGGGTGATGAGGTGATACTGGATCACTTGTTCCACACAAGAAACACATGGCTGGATTGATACTGGCATCGATAAATAACACCGTACCTGGTATATACCTGGTATAATGTTATGAGCCAAACTATTGGTCAAGACTGAAGCAATGAATACAGGTATACTTGTAGGTACGATGTGTAGTCGTAGCCAGGCCCACTCACTTGCTCGACTTGCGCTTCGCTCTCCTTTGCCGCCTTCTTGTAGTGGGAAGCCTACACGAATACCACAGCGCAGAGTGCAAACAGCAACAGTGCAAACAGCAACAGTGCACACAGCACCACAATATAGTATTATTAGAATTCAGCCGAAAGGCGATATAGCACCGTACAGTGCCATATCATAACATACCATGCCACACCACACCATACCACACCATACTATATTATAACTGATCATACCGCAGCATACTATTCCACAGAATGGTCGGCCTCGTACTAATTAGCATGTATTGAAACCTTCCCAGAGCTCAGAGCGAAGCTGGACAAAAAATGTGGTATCTACAGTATCGTTTGCTGTGGTAATATACATATATATGTATACAGTATCTGGTATCTGGTATCGGCTGCTTTTCACAAAAGGTTAAGGTTCCTCCAAACCCGGCCAAGAGTCTACTAACAGTCTACCAACAGTCTGTAGAGACTCCTAGCAATAAGAGACACGGTGAAATTCTTACACTAACGTATTGAACGATACACACAGGCACTTTACACATTAACATGTTATATAAACAAGCAAGCCGTGCTCCACGGAACTGATCATCCTACAGTACTTACAGTACTTACAGTACTTACAGTAATTACAGTACTTACAGTAATTACAGTACTTACAGTATTTACAGTACTTACAGAACTTACACTATTAATAGTATAATGATGATCGCACCTGTCTCCGGAGTGTGGCGCACTGCCCGGTGAGTTCTTTAACCTGCTTCTGGATCGCCACCTTCTCCCTGGCCATGGCGCTGAGCTGCCCTTCGAACGATTCCAGCGTGTACCTCAGCTCAAGCTCCATGGCCTCCGCCTACCAAAAAAACAGCACAAAAAAACATGTCAAACTCCTGTCCACCTCTTGCCATTCGCGAGGAACAATAACCTCATCTATATACTGGTATATCATACTGTAGTATGTGTATTTATCTATGAACGCAATTCAGAATCGCAGATTGCAGTCACCTTAGTTCAAAGTCTAATTAATACCAAAAATCACTTAAAACAGTCAATTTAAGACTACAGTAGGAGTGCTTTAAACTTTGAATGGTCCTCCAGCTATTAACAATCCATCTGCACTACACAGTAATAGTAATAAAGGGAAGCGGTAATTCATCATCGACACTATCCTTGGATGTAATGTCACAATATCGGTACCATCAACGTGGTCAATACTTGGACAGCACCAATACCAATACAGTATATGACCAGAGTTCCACAGTGTTAATCGTGCTATCAATACAGTCATTGTCACAAACTTCAGCTACTCGTCCGCCGCATACTGCTGTTTGTTGTGACACAATAGCGCTTTTCGAGTCAAAGTAGTTCGAATGTGTGTGGGGGGGGGGAGAGTGACTACTTGTGCGGGAGCAAAAGGGTTCATCGAGTAGTGGCTGATGAGTGACTCACGTGTGCCTGCAACTGTTCTGCCTCAGCGATGCTCACGGTGGCGGCGGCAGGCGCTACCGGTGCAGGAGCTGCTGGTGCAGATGCAGTAGCCCAGCTCTCGCCACCGTTAGAGGCGCTGTGCTCGCGACCTGCCGATCCGAAAAGGACATCCGCGCACTGGGAATTCGCCGCACCAGCTGCCGCCGCCGCTGCTGCCTCTTCGGTGACCCTTGCAAGTGCCGCTGTCCTCTCTGCCGGGTGGATATGTCATCAATGTCACCAATGTCACCAATAGCATCAATATCAACAACGAAACAATACCACAACGTATAATCAAGACCATGAAGACAAACAATGCAGACAAGCACATCACGCACGTCTACCAGGTATATATATATATATATATATGTATGTAATGTAAGGTGGCATGGCTTATTCGGGCCACGACCTATTAACCGGCGGGCTGAATTGATATTGAAAATCAGGTACCTGGTATATACGTACAGGGCACACCCAAGTCTGTCTGACAGCGCTAAAAAAATAACAAAAAGGCCGGAAATAAAAAATCCCAATTTATCTCGAACTGGGCACGCCAAGCGATTGATTGCTCTTGGAAGTGGACATGAAAACGACGCGAACATCCCATCAGAACTACACTATAACGACAGTATTTTCTACCCACAACGGGCGACCAATCAATCAATCAATCAATCAATCAATCGATCAATCATTCAATCAATCATTCCCCATACCCAGATGCCAAAAACCAAGAGCCAAGAGTTATAGCCAAGGCTGGCACAGAGAACACATCGCGCACGCTTACCGTCGAGCTCAGCACGCGTAGCCAAGAGGCTCCTCTCTAGCTCGCCTTCCCTCTTGTTTGAACTTTGTAACCTTCCGCGTTGCTCCTCGCTGAGCCCTTCCATCTCCTTCACATACGTCGTCACATCTGCCAACCTCGCCTCAAGAGCAACCACCGCCTCCGACAACCTAGAAGCCTGCTGCAACGACTGCTCCCGAGCTTGCTCTGCGGCGGTCGACCTCGCTTCCGCCTTGAGGACATCTTCCCGAGCCTCCGCGAGCGCTTGCATGGCAGTTTTCGCCGCGTCCTCGGCTGCCACAAGGGTGCCACCGGTTTGCGCGGCTCTCATGCCGATTTCCTCCATGTCTGCCTCCTTCCCAGCGAGGCTCTGCCGGAGAGCGTCCAGCAGCGCCTCGGCGTCTACCCTTGCCTTGTCCGCCCTTGCAGCAGACGCTTCAGCCGCCAGGCAGGCCTCGTTCCAGTTTGCCGCATCTTGTCTAGCGGAAGCCGCGGCTGCTTCGGCCCTGTCCAAATCCTCGCGCAACGCTTCCCCTCTCGCGGCGCTCTCCCCAGCAGACAAAGCTTCTGTCTTAGCTTTCACCAGTTCCAGCCGTAACTCTCGAGCCTCCTCGGCGTACTCCTGTGCAGCAGATGCAGCGGTGTTCGCCATATCCAGCTCCTCGCGCAGCTCTTCTATCTCCAAGGCACTCTCCTGCGCAGCCGATGCGGCTGCAGCTGCGGTTGCGGCTGCCTGTTTCAGCTCCTCGCGCAGCTGTACAGCCTCCGCGGCACTCTCCTGAGCCGCCGATGCAGCTGCCTTCGCCATCTCCAGCTCCTCCCGCAGCTGGGCAGCCTCCACGCCAGCCTCTCGTGCGGCAGATGACATCTCCACCAGTTCCTGGCGCAACTCTTGAACCTCCTTTGCGTACTTCTCCCCAGTCGATACCGTACCGTTTACCCTCTCCAGTTCCTCACGCAGCTCATCCACTTGCGCGGCGTACCCCTGCCCGGCGGATGCCTCCGCGCTAACTCTTCCTAGCTCCTCCCTTAGCTTGTGCGTCTCAACGGAGTACTCTTCCATGCCGGCTGCTGCTGCCGCGGCAGAATTTTCTAGGTCTTGCTGCAGCTTCGCCACTTGTTCCGTTGCCTTCAGAGAAGTCTTGGACAGTCCATCTATCTCGTCCTGCGCGTCGCTAATAGCCACATTTCGCTCTGTGTTGAGGAAACACCGTCACAAACATCGCACACGCAGGTAAACGTCCTTCAGTGGTTAAAGAGTTGGATTATATGATACGACGTACTGTGCAGTAGTTCAACCTGCTTCAGTCCATACAAAGTTTAACATGTACAGTTCAGCAGTTACAGCAGTAGCCAACACATTTCCTGTGTTAACTACCTGGTACACTCTTAGTACATGGAACACATGTTCGGGTACTTTAGTCAAGTGAGCTGTGTTTTTTACACGCGTAGCCAGCAAACGATTGCTGCCTGGACCTGCGTGCAACCGGCAAAACTGAGAGTGGGCTCATACGGAGGTCGCACCTTTCATGGACGGCGCCACACAAGCGAATGGACATATAAAGTACATAGAGAGCAGTACCAGGTATGAACTACTGTATGATATGTACCATGGAATGTTCCCGCTGCATTAAATGTGACGGTGTAACTGTAACTATTTAATAGTATAAAACGCACCGCACAAGGAAGATGTGGTATTCTAGCACCAAATACATCAAAACCACTCCTTGAAAATACACCACAGTACAATACCAGGTAGGTTGCGATAGGCATGTGATCCAATACTATCCAGACCACATCAGCCAACAACTCAAAATGGGGCCGCACTGCCGCAGTGTTAATCTGCGCCATGTGCTACCGTGTAAGCAACGTACAGTATAGTACGGTACGGTACATGCCTACACAACGGTAAGGCGGACCATCAGGCAAGGCGGCTAAATCACATTTGCCGTAGCAGGGATACTCAGCCGGCTTGTGTCCGCGGGCGTTTGCTCACCTTCCACTTCGGAGCGGGCGGCTTGCAAGGCGCTCTCAAGCTCAACCGTCCTCTGTAAAGACGCCTGCAGGTTCACCTCTTGCCTGGTTGCTAGCGCTTTAACTTGCTCCAGGTTTGCACCAGCCGCCGCGATCTCTTCGCGGTACCCACCCGCAGCCTGTTCCAGCCCACCGACTTGCTGCAGCGACGTCTCTAGATCTCTCTCCAATTCAAAAGAGCGCGCCTGTGTTTCCTCGAGCAGTCTCTGCAGCTCCGCCAATCTCTCCGAGTGCTGTCTCAAACTGCTTTCAGCGTCAAGTCTGGCTTGTGCTTCGCGTCTTCCATCCTCCTGCGAGGCCTCACAACCAGCAAGTGCTTGGGCAAGGCTATTCTGCAAACTAACCGTCTCCTCCCGCGCGAGCTTCAGGTCGTCCAGCGCACCCCCCAGTCTTTCCTCCGCCATGGTCGCATCCTCCACCGCTTTGCATCTGGCCTCTTCCTTCAAAGTCGCATTGGCCTCTGCCGTTGCGCACGCCTCCTTCAAGAAAGACCCTTCTTCCAGGGCCTGTCGTAAGTCATCCGCTTGTTTAGCAACAGCCTCCCGGAGCTCGCCCTGCTTCAAGAGGGCGGCAGCATCTCGAGCTGCAGCCTCGGCCCGCACCGTCGAGAGGAGGTCTCTCGCAGCCGCTTCTTGCTCCTCTGCTTGTTGTCTTGCCAAGTCAGCTTTGGCGACCGCGTCCCGAGAAGCAGCAAGGGCGGTCTCCGTTTCCTGTGCCCCCCAACCAGAGAGCAAGATAAACAGATTAAAGAAGAGAGAGCAAGAACATAAATGAGAGGGAGAAAAGTAATAAAAGAGAGAAGAGAACATAGAGAAGGCCAAGGAGAGAGAGGAAGGAAGGGGGAGAGGGAAGGAGAAAAGGGAGAGATGAGAGAGGAGAGAAGGGAGAAGAGAGAGGGGGGACGGGAGAAGAGAGGGAGGAAAGGAGGAAACGGACAAAACAAGAGAGAAGAGAGAAGAGAAGAGTGGTGGGTGAGGAGAGAGGACACAGGAGAGGAGACATCGCCGACACGACCAATTCCATCCAGCGTCGAGGATTTAAGTGGTGTGGCCAGCAGGGGACATCCGGGTTTTCCAACTCATGGTATGGCGTTAGAAATGCTGGCTCTTCCTAGGCTGAGCGGTCATCCTTACGTGTGTTTGACCAATTTGGTCAGCAAGGCCTTCCTGTATTTCCCTATATTTTCCTATACCATGATACACTAAATGCGCTCCCACTTGGACTATTTAGCAAACCTCCAATGAATATATACTGCATACTGTACTGCAGGGTCCGCTGTACAATATACATATGACATCTCTAGACCATCATAAATTACAAATTACGTCTTACAGGCGTGATTTAATCCAGTTCATAGCCCCGGTGGGCTAGCAGGTAACCACGAAGCCTGTTAAAGTCAAGATAGTGAGTTCGGGCCCCCCCGAGTGCATGCTCGTAGGGACCTTATCTCGCAAAAAACTATCTTGACTAGCGGAAAGCGCAAGAGTGCGAGTTAGCAAAATTCGACGAAAATCGACGAGCGTTGGGAAGGCTGAACCCTCTGCGCGATAAAAAGCAAGGCAAGAACCGTAGTGGGGGAGGAGGGAGAGGAGCTTACTTTGTGACCCCGGATCTGAGTTACGACTAGGGAGGGAGGAAGACAGGAGTGCGAAGATAATAAATGGGATGGAAAAAACAAAAAAATGCTGCGGCAGACCCAAGTCTATTACACAATCAAAGTTGGGCAGCAGACCAGCTTGAAATGAGCCCCTTATGGACATCACTTCCCACTTCCCACGCTCGTGTAAAAATAACGAAATAACGACTACCAGGTTTTTCTGCCTCGTCTCCCCTTACCGCGACGGATGACTTCAGTTCGAGCAACTGTCTCAGAATGGTGGCGTGCTGATGGTGCTCGTCCACGTTTTGGTCACCCCCGTCTCCGCCATCACCATTAGCAACGTCTCCATCGCCACTGCCTTTGCTTCTGTCCTTGAAATCTTTGTCCACGACGCTATAAACCTCGTCAAGCCTGAGGCGGTCAGATCAAACAAACCACGTCAGATAATATCAGCCAAGAAAATTCACGGCGAGTCACGCCAAGTCGACTCACGGCAGGTCGGGTGGAGCCCAGTGAAGTCAGGCCGAATCGAGTCAAAAGGAGTCAACTGAAATGAATTGAAGCAAAGCCAAGTCCGGTGAGGTCAAAGTCACGTTAACGTTAACGTCAACGTCAGATCAACGGCAAGTGAAGCCAGGCCAATCCAAGCCAGCGTCAAGCCAAGCTAAATAACGTCAAACTACAGTAACATCAAGTCAACGCCAACGTCAAGTCGAGTCAAGTCAAGTCAACCTCCAAACGGACCGACGGATGGGCCACCCCTTTGGGGCCGTCGTGTTGAATAAGCACCACATGTTTATTAATACGGAAAATAAGCAATCAAGATGCACCACCCACCTACCAAATGCGTAGACGAGCAAGACAAGTGTCATACCAGGTGTATATATGTATGCATATATATGTATAATACAAGGAAAGGTGAGGTCCCGCGTGTGCGTAGTCTCGCCACCTACGACGCACAGGCAACAACAAAATGCAATTTAGCATGTCCTCTTAATCCTTTTACTGGTGCACTGTTCTTGTACATAAACCTTAATCCTAGTCTAATTCCAAGTAATATCACAACGGGAGTGCAGTCCTAATACAGCCGCATGCCTACGAGTAATGCCGTTCTATTGATCATATGCCGCATGCCTAATAAGGCATGCCTAAACGGCTTTAAATGCTATTAATATGATAGGAGTATTTATCTACTACTCGTGGACGCGATTTAGTCTCGAAACATGATCAAGGGGACCTACGAAATGCAAAAAAACGAACCAGCTATCACAGCATACGTACATACTGGTATGTGTACATATATGATACCAAACAATAGAAATATGAAATATGTACGAATACCGGTAAAATAACACAGCAGTACCTGGTAAAACGTCTAATAGTATACCAGGTACAGTATAATCATCATGCAAGTGCGTAAGGGAAAGAGGCAGTAACATCTACTACAACAGCTTTATAACCAATTGTGCTATACGTAGCACCTCCACACAATTGCAAACAGCCTGCGAGTGCTCCAAAGTATTTAACACAAAATACTTATGTACCTTTTGTATATCGTAACTAATGCCTGCTGTGTAGCTCAGGAGGTCATACTCACTCTCAACAAACCTAACATCAGGCAACAGATCTATACGAGTGCCGATTGCCGATTTCCTATTACCGATTAACGAATACCGACTACAAAAAAAACGAGTTTGTCACCTTCTCTTGGAGATGTTATTAGAATCCGTTGCGACCTCCAGTCTGGCCTCTGCTTCATCAACCTTGTCTTGGAATAGTAAGTACGTTTCGCCCTATTCATACAATAAAAAACATTAATGACATTGATAGGTTCATTATCACACATACGGTCATACCGTGCCGGCAGCAACAAAGGGGAGGGAGAGAGGGAGCGACAACATCAGACATCAGAGGCAATGCAAGCAATAGGCTGAAGCCGTAGGGTTTACTCGTTTAGACGTTTACACTTGTCTGACGCGCGAAGCGCGTCGGGGTATTATTGCTTTTGTTTGCTGGCCATTCGGGTAAAACCGTCCGCTTACGTAGCAACATACCAGCACCTATCTACTACTACTGTAGTTTACTGTTTCAGTAAAGCACGTTACTTATGCATGGCCTTTCTCGTAAACGTCGGTATATTCTGTACCAGGTACTTGGTAAATAGATTGTTCAATCCGCGTCAAAATCCTCATGATCAAAAGCCTCACGCTGGTCATGCAACTACAGTGTAGTAGCGTAGTAGCACATACCAGTACCACAGTGGTAATAGTGGTATACACGCGTAGTAGTATTAATAGTACAAATGCATAAACTACCACGATACAGAGTATTAATAGTACCAAAAATACCTGTGCGGGGATAAGGGAAAACAAGAGCGGGTGCAGTCGTCCACCTCCATGCGCTCACTATTAATACCTCGTATTTTGTAGAGCTCGAAATATTCAACACCTTAGCGTAGGGTATTTCCAGCAGTATAACCTACAACACCATCGTACATAAGTACACCACTATAAATAGTGCTAATGGTAAATCGGTTTTCACCTTTTTGATCACATCCATCTGGTTCTCAAGCTCTCGAGCGAGCGAGTACCACCGCCCCTCGTCATCCGCAAGCTTTTCATTCGACTGAGTAAGCTTGGCAACGCGCTCTTCGAGATCGCTGTTGCTTGCCTTGAACTCCAGAACCTGGAACAACAACAAAAATGGACACATGCATAAACATCGCCATCGTCATTGGCATCGACACAATCATCGTCATCGATATTGTCATCGATATTGTCATCGATGCCATTATCGGCAACGAGATCGTTATCGTGATCGTCGTCGATATCGTCGTCGACGTCGTCACCATAATCGGCCTCGCTATCGTTATCGTTATCGTCATCGCCATAAATATTATATTTATAACAATCGTCAATATCATCACCATAATCGGCATCCACATCGTCATCGACACCATAATCGGCATCGCTACGAGTACGTATCGCTATCGATATCGTCATCGTCGTCGATATCATAATCAAAACCGTCATCGATATCGGCATCGACACCATAATCGGCATCGTTATCGTTATCTAACGCTATTTATGTACGTAATAGATTTAATAGATCAACGATGCCCAAAACGATGCCCATTCTAGTTTACCAGTGCAATACACTGGTACGTACCTAATACGAATTTAAAGCGTAGACATGTATAAACACCGTATTACATAGGCTTGGTATCTTGGTATCATACGAACCTGTTTGTTGAGGTGCCTGAGATCGTTTTCTTTCTCAGCCAACGCCTCTCCCGCTTGCACGTACTTGTCCATGATCTCCATCATCATCTCCTGTAGCACATCAAAGCACACGTCACACACATCACAAAATAGAAATATGGAAATAAATCATATACCTGGTACCTGGTACATGGTATTATATTATCTTACATCTGATCAATCCAGAACATTTAGGTATATAATTACCGCACGTATACGCCAGGTATAAGAAGTATACGAGCAGACAAAACGAAGACTACGAGGTGCTTTGTTCCGTCTTCATGCCTCTTCATTGAAATGCTGCTGTACGAGTATTTATACTGCCAAAAATATACGATTTTACCAGGTATACAACAGCAGTGCGTGGTTAGCACAGATGCTCCCAGAATACTTCAAACTCCATACTCCGAGTATACTCGAAGTATCGAGTATATTTCGTACTCCGAGTACTGAGCGTATAGCAGTACTGGCGGCCCGAATACTACGAGTACTGGGAGTATGAGCAGTACTGAAGACCCAAATACTGCAAGTACTGGCAGTATGATCAGTACAGAACCCCGAGTACAAGCAGAACCCGCAGTACAAACATGCGAAATACTTGGGAGTACTCAAGAGTATCAGCAGTATTGAACCCGTAAATACTGCGAGTACTAGAAGTAAACACTCCCGAAATATTGCCAGTGCTCTTTTGAGTACTTTAGTTGAGTACGAGTACTTTAGTTGCCCCCCTCCGAAAGTATTTTGCTCCAACTCCCACTCGTGAGACCATCCGTGAATGCTTCCAATAATAAAAAGAGGATGAGATTATCGAAACAGTGCACAGATGGTCCAAGTATACTTCATACTCCCAGTATAGTGCGCATATTGAGAGTATTTTTATACTGTACTCCGAGTACTCGCAGTACCCGCAGAACAAACGGACGAAATACTGCCAGTACTTCCGAATACCCGCAGTACAGAACCCTAAAATACTTTGATGCACAACAGCAGTACTTAACAGCCAGTACTGAACCCCGAAACAGTGCGAGTTTGGAAGTATCCGCAGTACGAAATGAAGCCCAAACACTCCCAGAACACGAAGTACCTCAAGATTTTATCTCGGAAATGCTTACTCGTACTTTTTACTCCAAGGTACTGGGAACAGCTTCGTATGGACTATTGCAAGTTACCAGGCACACGTGCGTATGTGCGTATACCAATGCCGGTAATACCGGTAAAACACTGGTACTCCACTTGTTGTAAAGTATGCTGGTACCTGGTACAGGTACATGTTATCCTGGTATGTACTACGAGTATCTATACGTGATATACGTGGTAAACCAGCACATGGTGGTACCCGGTATGAACCCGGTATGAACGTACCGGTGTGTGTGTTCTTCACATTAAACCTTCCTTTCTACCCGTCGACATCCAGCACACCCAGTGTCCGTGCCGATTCTTCATCCTAAAAAGGTAGCATAGTAGCAGCAGGGTCGCAGTTGTACTGGTGTTCTCCCTGCTATATATCAGGTACAAGGTACCCTGCTGTTGTGCCGTCAGTTTACCCCCTGCCCCAGCGCCCAGCGGCCCAACATGGTACAAAACCTGAAACAGATGTACTCGTACGCAGTACGCAAGAAGAGTATCATACTTACGAGAACAAGTACAATTTTGATCGAGAGGTTACCTGAGGTCCATTGGAATCAGCTCCCACAAAACCATCCTCCTCTGCTTCATCCGAATCATCCATGTCTCCGCTGCGCGTCTGTTCGTTTCGAGTGATTGGAGCGGTTGGCATGGCAAGATGGCATATAGGGCAAGATGTGGCCATCGCGAGGGTCGGAGAGATGTCACAAAAAGCATACTTGGTAACATATGAATATCATTGAATATCATACATGCTTATGTTTACGTATCGTAATAACATCATAACACAATGAACATCATAACATCATAACACCCCGTAAGAAAGAACATCGGAGGTTTACTATCGTTCTCTGTTCTCTCCACCCCAAGAACAACACGAGATTCTCGAGAACCATTTCGCGGTTCCCTGCGCTCACCTGTACCGGGGAGCTCGTGGAAACAAGGTTGGAGTGGCGGAATCCTTGCCAAGCAAGCGACGTCTTCGTCGCCGACATGCTCCTACACTAGCCCCCACCGCACAAACCCTGCCCCAGGTACGTTTTACGTACGAGTACTCTGCAGATTCGGTCTTTATGTTCAGAAAAAACAGTTCAGGGGTCTGAACGATAGAGGCGTGGGCCACGCTCGATTGTGGCTTTATTCACGCAAAAAGCTACGCTGCACCCGGCAGTTACCCCGCCCCGAGCGTTCCTGCAGGGAAGCGCGGTGGTCGTGCTCCAAACGGGGCTTCCCTCTAGTCTTCCCGCATGAGTATTGGAATAGTACGTCTCGTACACCTCCTTTATTTTTTCGGGAGTTCGTATGATAATAAAGGAATGTTTTTCGTTTTTCTGGCGGCGCAACGAGTGTCGTTCGAGTTGCAGTTTCGTTTCAACCGTTTCGGTTTTATTTTCTGACCACAAAATCGGTAGTGTTAATAATAAACTAAGAAACATGTTGTAGTGTTGGTAGTTGGTAGGGATGTACATCAACTCTTTTTCGGGGTTGATTTGATTGTTGATTAATTTGTCCAAATCGTGTTGATTTAATCATGATTAGTTGATTAGTATCAACACAATCAACTACACGACGATGATGTGATTAATAATGTAATCATGATTATCGGTTGATTGTTGATGGTTTTCACGGTTACACCACAAAACGCCTCTTTTTTATTCAAAAATAATCAACTAATCATGATTAATTTCAATAATCAACTAATCATTGATTAGTTAATTTGTGGCAATGTGCGCCGGGAAGAAAAAAAAAATCGGTTACATCACAAAACGCCCCTTTTTTATTCAAAAATAATCAACTAATCATGATGATTATGTTCAATAATCAACTAATCATCACTAGTTGATTTATAATCGACAATCAACAAGAATTAATCACATCACGTGATTAAAATTAATCACCCAAAATAATCATAATCAACACGTGATTATGAGTTGATGTACATCCCTAGTAGTTGGTAATAGTGTTCGGTATCGTATCTAGAATTCTCGATGTATCATGCGATATTTTCGGGATATATCGATATCAATATCGAGAATATTTTCGGGATATCTCGATACCGATATAATACGATATATCGCATGATATCGATACGATATTACGTGTAAACGTACAGCATAGGTGTAGTGTTCGGTATCGTATCTAGAATTCTCGACGTATCATGCGATATTTTCAGAATATATCGATGTCAATATCAAGAATATTTTCGGGATATCTCGATATCATATCGTATCTTATATCATGCGATATATCGCGATCAATAGATACATTTTGTGTGCCGAGCGACATATATCGCCTGATATATCGGGATATATCGTGATATCATATCCGATATCATGCGATATCATAAGATACGATATATCGAGATATCGTATCCATATCCCGAATTTTGGGGGCTGAGATATCGAGATATCGTATCCCCTCGATTTTTTTCTCGATACCGAACACTAGTTGGTAATCAACTTTCAAAAAGTCAAGTTACTTGATTTTTAGGCATAACTTTTTATAGGCATAATCAAGGCAACTATTGCCGTGATTATATGATTTTTTCAAAAAAGTCATGCCTTAAAAATCAACTTTATTTCGGTGATTTTTTCGTGATTATTTGATTTTTTGGTACTATTTTACTTCATATGTTATGTATAGTTATGTTTGTGAAATTTTCGCACTTTTCGCAACTTTTCTCTTCGCGCGAGCGCTTTTCGGCAAAATGCTAAGTACCCTGACACGAGAGGCCCGGCCGGACACATTGGTCGAGGTTTGAGCTCGATCCGAGCACTGTAGCTCGCGTGGCGGGCGCTCAAAGTTTTTTTTCCCGCGGGAGTGAATAAGACGATTTCCCGGGTTCTCAGCATGAGGCCGAGTTTTGTACGTACGTGCCAGTAAATAATACCAGGTAATGTTCTGCTTTTTTTAGATGTTGTCTGTTTTTCGCTCTCTCCCATGCACAAAGGCTAGAAACATGTACCAGATAGACAACAGACAACATGCACAGAGCACGGCGTTACAGCGTTGCCGCCCACACCCGTAGGGAGCATCGTGCGTGAGTGGCACATCCATCTGGGCTGTACTGCTGCTGTGGGTAGTTGTTTTATCGAAGGCTGCTGTCCGTAGTCCGCCACCTATCTTGCATTCTTTGCTGTTGTACTGTGTGTTTATGACATATCCAGGGTCACTTTGGACCGAAATGTAAGGACCGTTTTTATTACGTGTGAGTACGGCAACTGCTATTATATTTTTTCTGATGGTGCGGGTTTTTGCCCTACCAAGCACACCACCAAACTTTTAGACATCAGATAACATGCAAAGAGAACACAAACAACATGTTGCAACCCCGCCCAGCAGCACAAGCAGCAGCAGGCAACATCACGCGCATGTGGCAGGTCCGCGGTGTGCTGCTGTGGCTCCAGCAGTAGTTGCTTTATCGGAGGCTATGATCCGTCATCGGTCATCTCTACCTCTCTTCTTCTGCTGAGCTGCTGCTGTGCATGTGTATGTGCGATGTATCACGCACTCACTGCTGTGCACACGCGCGCCAGTAAAAAAAAAAGAATTTGGCTCTTTGGTAATAAGGTTAAATGAGTGCAATGAATGCCCGGTTATTTGTTTGAAGTCGCGAAATCGAGAATCTCGTTCGTATATGTTCCCCTTTTTTTTCACTTCAGTTTGTTTTATGTTTGTACGAGTACTATTAATATGTACGTGCGTATAACCCAAAGACCACAGACAGACAGCACACGAGTAGTGCAGAACAAGAAACAGCATCAAGCGCGTGCGGTACTGTATTGCTGTGGCGCCCTACTATACTGTACTGTGTGTGTTTTTTCATCGGACCCTGCGATCTGTTGTTATAAGGGGTGGTCCGTGGTCACAGGACAGGCTCCAAAAAGCTCTGGAGGAGTGGAAGAATACCCCAGGGAAAAATAATACACGAAATACAAAGTACAACGCAGTACGTAGTGCTGGGGGTCTCTGCTGCTGCGTAGTACATGCATGCTGCCACAGGTCCAACCACACACTGCTTGCTGGTGCTGCTACTGCTGACTGTGGAGCAGATCAACAGTCGATATAGGGGAAGGCGCTGCATACACTTACACACTACTGGATATCTTTCGAATCTCGTCATCTCGGGCGTCGTTCGAAAATCTATTAAAAATATGCAGTCAATATTAAGGGTTCCACACTATGTCCAAGTATTTTTATCCCCAAAAGTGTGCAGGTCATCTGAGGGCCATTCCTAACGAACGAAAAAAATCACGATTCGTGAGGTTTTTGTCGTGAATCGTGATTTTTTTTGTCATGGTTCACGACAAAAACCTCACGATTCACGACATCAATTTTTTTACAACTTCTTTAAAAAAAAACAAAATCACGATTCATGACATTTTGTCGTGGCTCGAAATACGCCTGATCAAGGCACTACGTAACCCACCCGACACCAACGGTATCCGATGGCCGGTATAGGGGCATGGCAGACCCTGCTTCGTACGAGGATTGTGGACAGCGAGCGGCTGCCTAAAGACACTGCTGGGTGCCGGTTAACGAGCAGGATGTGGCCTCCAAATCTCGAGGCGGAGAAGACACAGCGTGAAGAAAAAACAAAAATAATCTGAAAATCTCACGGGCCAAGCAGGGCATACGACATGTCACAGAGATTGGAACCTCACGCGGACCTGGCTTGGCCGATGGTACTTGAGGTTGGAATATCACAGGCCGGGTCAGACCTTGGGCAGCAAATTTAATCACGGGCCGGGTCGGACGCGGCCGGCCTGGCACGGCCTGGCCGTCACCTACCTGCGAGAGTTGGCCCCACCCTCAAATACCGTTGGATTTGAAATATCGGATTTTTGACAATTTTAAAATATCACGAAACGTGGCGAGAAATCACCTATTTGCGTTAGGAAAGAAATCTCACGAATCGTGATATTTTGTCATGCCAAAACGTCATGAATCATGATTTTCTTTTGTTCGTTAGAAACGGCCCTGACAGTTAAAAAAAAATAGTATGCATGCACCCTGCATATACGGTAATATGCAGATAGTTCATTACGTCGTACTATGATATCATACGCATGGGTAGGATACAATATCGAATTATGTATGGTTTTCAGTTCGTTCTTGCGTCACTCCCCTAGGCACGTCCCGGAGGGGAACCTTGTACTTATTACTATTATCTTTGCCATCCGACAATGTGCAGCATGATCTTCAGCGTTGATCACTCATAAAACTCCCAAAAAAAGAAGACCACGGAAACCAAGGAAACCTATGCGTACAGTCTAACACCCTTCTATGTCTGCTTCCCACCAAGATTTATCCACAATACTCCATTTGTTGTCCTTGCTCCCTCCTTCTTCCCAATATGCCCTCTAAGCCTCATCTAAGCTCCATCCCCACGCCATCGGTGTGGGTCTGTCATCCCCCCCCCTGCTCCTCCTCGCTTCCTGGCGGCCCCTGAGCTGAAGTTTGAAGCGTGAAACCCTCCTGGAGATGGCGACCTGTGTGGTCACCGAGACGATTTGCAATAGGCGTTCTTTCACCATCCCTTTCCTAGCCATGGATCCACCATCCCTCCCCCCCACAACGCTCGCAGCCAGCTGGTCGATGAAAGTGCTACCCTCTACCCCGAGACGCCCAAAGCTTTCCACCGCTAAAGTGGTAAGTTTGTGACTCCGTTCGTCGAAGGACACACGTCCCGGACGAGCGTAGTGTTGGCGCTTGCGCGCCTCGGAGGTAGAGGCAGCTGATCCATCGTGATCAGCACTGCCTCCTCGCAGGTGTACCTGCGCTTGAGGGTCAGCATGGGTGACGTCCAGCAGGATGGACTTCTCCCTGTACTCCCTGTTTGGAGCGTCCCGGAGACCTCTTCTCCTGACTACAATGTCCATCCGCAGATTTCGGTCTACAGTGAACGGTTCGCTGCTCTCAACTTGGTGTTGAATTCCCAGACGCTTCAACGTGCGGGACATCGCGTGGACGAGCGGCTGATGTTGGTTCACTTGCGCACCTGCCCTGGGACAGATGCGTGCGTGGCGGGTGTCCACGTTGACTGCATCGCAGCAGGGGCACCTCACTGCTACGTGCTCCTCGATCCCAATGAAACGTCTTCCCATGCCCACGAACTCTGCGGCGGGTATGACACGTAGTGAATCCGTTGGTCTTGCCCGAAGGCATGCCGTGGCTCCTGCCCCCTGTAGACTCCTAAAGCGAGCCTTGGCGAAGGTCTTAGTCTCGGTCCTCCCCAGCGGGTCGCCTGGTCCGGGGGGGCGAGCCGTCTCCGGTAGCTCCTCCAGCGAAGCAGTGTGGGCAGCGTGCCGGCCCTGATTCACCAGCTTGCCCAGCTTCTGTTGGGCTTTTCGTGAGTTGGTGGACACGGCGTCATGCGCCGCCAGCATGTCGGCCTCTGGGGCCAGGTTCCCCTCTGCCCCGAGAGCCCATACCAGCCAAGATTCAGGGACRATGCCCGCCATCTCTTCCTTGGTTCCCCCCATGTGTCGCGGATCTCCCGCAGGCTTGATCCAAGCTGAGCAATGATGCTCGATCCTGGGAGCCCCCTCCTCACTTTAATTCCGAGCGGGTCTGTGAGGTCTGCTAGAACCTCCGGCAGGATCCCCACCCTGCTCCCGATTGAGGCAGACATTCGCCTCGCTTCTGTCGACGGCAGTCCTAATCCTCCCGCTCCCGTAGAAAGGCGTGCTTGGGCCTGCTGATA